>JAOTQJ010193824.1:0-21067 GCA_025642045.1 Solanum sejunctum
AACATAGTGTGCAGTGAATTTCATAATAAGCAAGACTCATTTGTAAATCAACTTTAAATCATGCAATTTGAGTAAAATGAGGCTTGGGTATCATAGGTGAAAGTAACCCATGAAAAAAACCCACATACCTTAGCTTGAGATGAGCATGGTGAAGATTAAAGATAGAGACTTGAAACTTGAAGAAGACCCTTGAAGGAAAGCCTTAGTTTCGGATGAAGGTTCGAGACTTGAATTTCGAAGTGAAATATAGCTAAGTATTTGAGTGAGTATTGGGAAATATTTAGGATGATATGAGAGTAAAACATGGCAAAGTATATGTAAAAATATGTTTGGGAATACTTAGGCCCAAGACTTAGATGTCTTGGACCGAACAATAAAAAATAGGTACTTTAATACACACAGATTCCTCTTTGGAATTCGCACTTTGAAAAATTGTAACTGCTAATATTTCACTCATAAATTAGGATTAGACCTTTTTCCTTAATTTTTGACCCTCTGAACAAAAATATAAAGTTAAATTTTTGATATTGCACATGGATTTTAAGATATATGGAATTTAAAATGTCGGGCATTTCGAGGCACATTTTCGGGCATTTTTTGGGGTCATTTCAATATCTCCCCCTTGGGAACATTTGTCTCTAAATGTAAAAAAATGTACAATACAAGATTGATCATAAGTAAATCAGGCCCAACAACAATGCAATATTACATTTAAAACACCATTTTCAGAATCTCAACATAAGGGTAAAATCATCATAAATTTGCCAACTTAAACATGAATGCATATGAATGACATAGGGGCTGAATATAAGATTTGAAATCAAATAGGGGACTTTGGATTAGTACCTTAGGCTTGAGTAGATTGGAAATGATAAGGATACCGATTTTACATATCTGCTTCAGCCTCCCATGTAGAACTTTCGACTCATTGGTTCCTCCAAAGGACCTTAACGGATGCCACCTTCTTGTTCCTCAATCTCTTTACTTACCTATCCAAGATCTGAACTAGAGTCTCCTCATAAGTCAAGTTATCCTCAACAACACCTATAATATCTAGAGGTACAATAGCATTAGGATCACAAACATATTTTTTCAACATAGAGACATGGAACACTGGATGAACCAAATTCATTTCACTAGGGAACTTTAATTCATAAGCTACCTTTCCAACCCTTCTCAAGACCTCATAAGGACCAACATATCTTGGACTTAACTTTTCCTTATTATTAAAGCAGACCACATCTTTCATTGGAGAAACTTTCAAATAGACCTAATCACCCACTTTAAATTCAAGCTCTGTTCTTCTCACATCGGCATTGGATTTTTGATGACTTTATTCCATATTTAACCTTTCTATATACATACTAACCTTCTCAAGAGCCTCCATAATCAAATCTGGTCCCAATAAAGCCACCTCTCCAACCTCAAACTAACCAACCGGTGATCTACAATGCCTTCCATAAAGACTCTCAAAAGGAGCCATAACGATGCTAGAGTGATAGCTATTATTATAGGCAAACTTAATCAAAGGAACATGGTTATACCAACTACCCCTAAACTCCAATGCACATGCCCTAAGCATATGTTCAAAGGTTTGAATGGTTCTTTAGGCTTAGCTATTTGTTTGAAGGTGAAAGGCCGTACTAAGTTGAACTTTTGTACTAAGACCCATTTGAAAAAATCTCCAAATGTGTGAAGGGAATTGTGAACCACATTCTATTATGATGGAAAAAGGAACCCCATGCAAGCTTACTAACTCATGGATGTACAACTTTGCATACTCTTCAGCCCCATATGTGGTCTTAACTTGAAGAAAGTGAGTCAAATTCGTCATCCTATCAACCACCACCCAAATGGAATCAAAACCCTTTCTAGTTTTAGGAAACCCTACAATAAAATCCATATTAATCACCTCTCACTTCCAAGTAGGAATATCTATGTCTTAGGTTAGGCCACCCGACCTTTGATGTTCGACTTTGACTTATTGATAACTACAACAACAGATAACAAATATCTCAATATATAACAAGAGCAACATAGAGAAAGGTCCTAGAAGTGGAGGACTTACTGACTAGCTTGAGTAGTATTGAACTAGCCACGTTGAGGAGGAGGATGATCAACTTGGGCATCGATTCCTACAAGGTGATATCATGTAGGCAAGAGTATGCATTAGTATGTTTTAATGTACTAAGTATGTAGGATGCAATACAATATGAATTAGGCATCATAGTCAAAATGCGTAAGAATAGGAAATAGGCATAATATAACAATATAGCATGCATGATCAATGCATAAGTAAAACATGCTTAAGTAGCTCATGCTCATATAGGATATCATATTTGTAGAAGAGACCAAGCTAGATTTCCAAAGTATAAACTCCTTGGTTGGTTGATGATGGTTTCACCCTATCATCATAATGGTGTGGTACAAATCCCTCACATGGTTCATAATAATTTCACCTTATCACCCTAGTGGCGAATTACAAACCCCTCAGAAGGTTGATCAGTACAAACCCCCACCTCAGTTATCCGGGCTCTTAGTCCCCCCGGATAGAGCATGGTCTAACGCAACACTTTACATAGATTATAACATATACATAAGCTCATTTCATCATCATATAGTCAACCATATCATATCTCATGCTTTGGACCTTCAACTCCTCAGGAAACCACATATTGACATTTTATCAAATACTTAGAGGGTGTTCTAGTAAAAACTCATGAAATATAGAGATGAAATCATACAAGAAAATCCATTTTAAAATCATCAATCAACACCTTGCAACACCACAAGCAACACACATCAAAACCTAAAACAACCCCAAAAAGTGCTTAAAAACGTGCCTCCAAAGTGCCCAGAATCTTGTTTTTCATTTATCTAAAAATCATTGCTTATTTCGAAAACCCAAATTCATATTCATTCTCAGTGGGTCCAAAATAGGGTGAAAACGTTCTAACCTCAATTTTAAAGCAAAAGAATTAAATTATGAAATTTCACTTGGTGCGATTTCCAAAGAGCCTTCGCGTCCTCTTCGCCATGCAGAGATGTTTATTTCCTACACTATCTTACCTAGTCCACCCAGATTTTCCTATGTGCTGGGCCTAAGTTTTTCCAAATATGCTTTTACCTATGCTTAGCCTTATTTTACCCTTATGTCACCCTAAATATTTTCCAATACTCACCAAGACACTTAGCAAAATATTTGCTCCAAAATTTAAGCACCAAACTCAAGACCAATCTTAATTATTTTATCAAGGATATCACTCAAGCTTCAAGACTCCATTCCAATCTTCTTCAAGGGTTCTCCAAAGTCAAGGTATCTGGTGTCGAACCATTGGGTCCTTCCACCCATGGTGCCTAAAACCTCTTTGTACTAATATATCATGATTTAAAGTTGATTTTACATGTGGGTCTTGTATATTGAGAAATTTACTGCATAGTGATTTTAGTTCATAAAAGTTTGGTTGTTTTAGCATGTTTTGAGCTCTAAATCTTAGATCTAATGTTGTATTTGATGAGCGATTTTGCTAAGATTGTCTTGGGGATGTTCCAAGGTCTTGATTGATGGTATTACAATAGATTTTCTTCAATAATTTCATCTCTAAATTGCATAGTTTTTAACCCCCATTCCATACAAAAAGGTGTGATAAAATGTTCGATTATGATTTCTTGTGAAAATGAAGGTCCAAAGCATGAGATATGATATGGTGATGAAATGAGCTTATGTATATTATGAATCCTATGTCATATTTTGCATTAGGCTATATGATGAATCCTATATAAAGTGTAGTACTCGACCATGCCTAATCTGGTAGGTCTAGCGCCCGGATAACCTAGATAAGGATTAATACTCATTCACCAGAGTGATGAGGTGGTATCATCACTAACCTAGATGGGGGTTTGTACTCACTAACCTAACCTAAATGAGAGTTAATAGTCATCCACTAGGATGGTGGGTGGCACCATCATCAACCTAGATGGGGGTTTGTACTCATCAATCAAGATGAGGGTTAATACTCATCCACCTAAGTGATGGAAACCTAGCTTGGTATCTTCTACACATATGATATTCTATATGAGCATGTATTACCTAAATATATTTTACTTATGCATTGATCATACATGACAAATTGCTATTCTTGCCCGTTGCCTATTGTTATGCATGTTGATTATGAAGCTTGTCTCTTGTTGCATTGCATCCCACGTAGTTAGTACATTCAATTATACTAACACATACTTTTGCCTACACAATATCACCATGTAGGAGCCAGTGCCCTAATTGATCATGTTCCTTCTCTACGTGTTAGATGGTGTTATCCCAATCTTATTGGTAAGTCCTCCATTTGGGGATTTTCGTTTATGTTTCCTCTTATCTATGTATTGATACACTATCATATATTAGATTTGATTATGAGGGTGAGCCCGGTTATCTTGTCTTGGTCCCTGCTCTATCTATGTATTTAGAGGTGTTTATTGGACAAGTTATGTATTATGTTTGAGATTTGACTCATCTATGTTATTTAAGTATTACACTCTCTCTTTCTCTTTTAGTCCCATTTCCCCTTATTTATGTTTCTTATGATATTTTATATATCTTCCACGATTAAGGATGTGTAATGATATGCTTTGTGGCTTGTTTGGGATTCCTTTGAGTTCTTCATTCGCTGGTCATATCTAGGCCCTAGGCTTAGGTTGTGATTAAGTTGGTATCACAGCATTAGATTTATAGATCCTCAGAGTCCAACACACCACATCGATTAGAGTCCTATTCATGGTTATGAAGCGCGCCATGACTATGAATATGAGGCTATGAGGAGTTTTAGGAAATGTTTTCCTTTTTCATGTCCTAGGTCGTAGTATAGAGTTTTGATTAGTATTCCCCCCTAACGTTTGTTCTTGCTATACTAGATCATTCCAAATATTACAGGAAGATAGGCCCAAACTCCCGAGGAGCAACCTAACAATGTTCAGCTCTAGGATGCTCTTACTATGCTTTCCCAAGTGGTGGCCCAAGCCACTCATTCTACTACCCTGGGAGCTAGGGTAAGAGACTTTATGAGGCTAAATCCTAGAATTTTCCATGGGTTAAAGGTAGATGAGGATCCATAAGAGTTTATTGATGTAGTCTACAAAATCTTGTCAATCATGCATGTTGGGCCAAATTAGAAGCTACAGTTGGTGGTGTAGCAACTCAAGGGTGTGGCGCAAATTTTGTTTGGTTAATGGAAAAGTGAGAAGGGTAATGGCTATATGGTGCTTTGGGAGGAATTAAAATTGGCATTCCCTAATCAGTTCTGCCCTCTTGAGCTTAGGGAAGCAAAGTTAGTTGAGTTTATAAACTTGAAACAAGGTTGTATGAGTGTGAGGGAATATGCCCTCAAATTTAATCAACTTTCAAAGTATGCTCCTCACTTGGTGGCCGATTCTTGGTCAAGGATGAATAAGTTCGTTAAGGGTGTCCTCGATTTAGTAAGTGAAGAGTGTCAGTTTGCCTTGCTTATTAGTGATATGGACCTATCTTGGTTGATAACATGTGCTGAGCAAATGGAAGAAGAAAAATTGTGAAAGAGGTGAGGCCATGAGGCCAAGAGAGACCGCTTTGAGGGCAAGTTCCAAAATTGTGCTACATTTCAAGGCCAAAGGCCTCCTTATCCTACAAATTGGGGGTTTGCCAATGACATCCCTAGGCCTAAAGGTATTGTTGGTGTGGCTCTTACTGATGTCTGTACTACGTGTGGGAAGGGTCATACGGCCCCTTGTTAGAAGGGTTCCAATGCATGTTTTGAATGTGAAGAGCTTGGACACAAAATGGTTGATTGTCTAATAAGTTGCGACAAGGTTTGGGGTGCAAATACGGTTCCATTAGGTAGAGTTGTTCCTTAAGATGGTACCCCAAGGCATAATCGATTCTATTCTCTATATGGTAGGCAAGGGTTTAGTGAGGTCCGCGAGGTTATTACCTATATATTGAAGATCTTTGATCTTGATGTATATGGTTTGATTGATCTTGGTGCCACCCTTTCCTTTGTTACACCCTTTATTGCTAAAAAGTTCCATGTAGAGTCAGAGTTGTTGCATGAGTCATAGGAGGTTTCTACCCATATTGGTGCCTCTATTATTGCTAGGAGGGTGTATAGAAATTGTATGGTTTGCATCTTGCATAAAATCTTACGTTATGATCTTGATAAATTAGATATGGTTGATTTTGATGTTATTCTAGGGATGGATTGGTTGCATATATGCTTTGCTTCTATTGATTATAGAACCCGTAGAGTCAAGTTTCAATTTTCAAATGAACCCATCCTTGAGTGGGAAAGTCATAATGTAGTAGTGAAGGGTAGGTTCATCTCATGCATCAATGTCTATAGGTTGATTTCCAAGGGGTGTTTGTATCGTCTTGTGAGAGTCAAAGATATAGAGTCCAAAGTCCCTTCCATTGAGTTAATTTCGATTGTAAATGAATTTCCTGATGTCTTCCCAAATAACCTTCCTGGTGTCCCTCCCGAAAGGGAGATAGATTTTTGCATCGATCTCCTTCTCGACACCCAATCTATCTGAATTTTCCCTTATCATATGGCCCAGGCAGAGTTGATGGAGTTAAAGGAGCAATTGAAATATTTGTTGGAGAAGGGATTTATTAGGCCTATTCAATCACCTTGGGGTGCATCAGTGTTGTTTGTAAAAAAGAAAGATGGGTCACTTAGAATGTGCATTGACTATCGGCAACTCAATAGGGTCACTATAAAGAATACATATCCTCTTCTAAGAAGTGATAATTTGTTTGACCAATTGCAAGGGGCTAGCTTTTTCTCTAAGATTGATCTTCGGTCCGGATGCCATCAAGTAAGGGTAATGGAGTGTGATATTCCAAAGATGGCCTTTAGGACTAGGTATGGGCATTATGAATTTGTGGTGATGTCCTTAGGATTGAGTAATGCACCTATCATCTTCATGGACCTAATGAATAGAGTCCTCAAGCCCTACTTTGATTCCTTTGTTGTGGTCTTCATTGATGATATTTTGATCTATTCACATAGTAGGGAGGAGCATAGGGGTCATTTGAGGGTTGTGTTGCAATGATTGAGGGAGGAGAGATTGTATGCTAAATATGACAAGTGTGACTTTTGGTTCAAGGATGTTGCATTAGTGGGTTATGTGGTGTTGGAAGATGGTATAAAAGTGTATCCTAAGAAAATCGATGTGATTAGGAATTGGCTAGACCATTGACTCCATTAGATATTAGGAGTTTCTTGGGCCTTGCAAGTTACTATGGAAGATTTGTGAATAGGTTCTCCTCCATTGCTTCTCCTATGACAAAATTGACTCAAAAGAAGGTTATTTTTGTGTGGACCGATGAATATGAGAAAAGCTTCCAAACATTGAAAGATAGACTTGTGTACGCTCCTATATTGTCACTACCAGATGGGCTTGTGGGATTTGGTTTGTATTATGATGCATCTAGAGTTAGTTTTGGTTGTGTACTAATGCAAAGTAGTAAGGTCATAGCCTATGCTTCAAGGCAACTGAAAGTGCATGAAAAGAACTATGATACCTATGATCTTGAATTGGTCGCTATGGTGTTTGCATTAATGATTTGGCATCATTACTTGTATAGGGTGCATGTTGATGTCTTCACCAATCATAAGATCCTTCAATATTTCTTCACTCACAAAGATCTCAACTTGAGACAAAGAAGGTGGCTAGAACTCCTTAAGGACTATGACATGACTGTGCATTACAATCGGGTAAGGCAAATGTTGTGGAGGATGCTTTGAGTCAGGTGTCTATGGGTAGCCTAGCTTATGTGAATGGTGGTGATAGGGAGATGGCTAGGGAGGTGCATAGATTGGCTAGACTAAGGGTGAGGTTAGAAGATGTGGGTGATGGTATTGTTGTTGATGATGGTTCTAAATCTTCTTTAGTTGATGAGATTATAGCAAAACAAGATCTAGACTCCTCCTTTATTGAGTTAAAGGCCTTGGTGAAAGAAGGTAATATATAGGTTTTCTCCCAAGGGGGAGATGGGGCCTTAAATACTAAGGTAGATTGTGTGTGTTATATGTTGATGGTTTGAGGGAGATAATTCGTGATGAAGCCCATGATTCCTTCTTTTCTATCCACCCTGGTTCCACCAAAATGGTATAGAGAAATGAGGGATGTGTATTGGTGAGGAGTCATAAAGAGAGATATTGCCAAATTTATCACCGGTTGCATAGTTTTCAACAAGTCAAAGCTGAGCATCAAAGGCCGAGTGGCCTAACCTAAGTCATAGAGCTTCCTATTTGGAAGTGGGAGGTGATTAATATAGATTTTGTGGTTGGTTTTCCCAACACTAGAAAAGGTTTTGATTCCATATGGGTTGTGATTGTTAGTATGACAAAATCAGCTCACTTTCTTCTGGTCAATACTTCATATGGTGCTAAAGAGTATACAACATTGTACATCCATGAGTTGGTAAGGTTGCACGGGGTTCCCTCATCCATTATATCAGATCATGATGCATAATTTACTTCACACTTCTGTAGATCTCTTCAAAGGGGTCTTAGAACCAAAGTTTACCTTAATATGGTCTTCCACCCTCAAACGGATAGCCGTGATGAGAAGACAATTCAAACACTTGAGGATATGCTTAGGGCTTGTGTCTTGAAGCTTAAGATAGTTGGGATAACCATCTTCCATTGATTGAGTTTGCCTTCAACAATAGCTATCACTCTAGCATCGGTGTGGCTCCTTTTGAAGCTCTTTATGGGAGATGTTGTAGATCGTAAGTTGGTTGGTTTGAGGTTGGACAGGTGGACTTATTAGGCAAGATCATGTTACGTATACTCTTTAGAAGGTTATGATGATTAGAAAAAGGTTGAGGATATCCCGAAGTCCTCATAAATCCTATGCCGATGTGAGAAGTAGAGACCTAGAATTCCAAGTGGGTAATTAGCTTTATTTGAAGGTTTCTCCAATGAAAGGTGTGGTCTGTTTTGGGAAAAAGGGGAAGTTGAGCCCAAGGTACGTTGGTCCTTATGAGGTGATTAAGAGGATTGGCAAGGTATCTTATGAGTTGAAGTTGCCTAGAGAAATAAATTTAGTCCATCTAGTGTTTCATGTCTCTATGTTGAGAAAATGTATTGGCGATCCTAATGCCATTGTACGTTTTGATGTTGTGGGTGATATGGAGGATAACTTAACATATGAGGAGCTCCCAATTTAGATCTTGGATAGGAAAGTAAAGAGATTGGGGAACAAAGAAGTTGCATCCGTTAAGGTCTTTTGCAGGAACCAATAAGTCGAAAGTGCTACTTGGGAGGCTGAAGCAGACATACAAAAGCGATATCCTTATCTTTTCCACTCCACTCAAGCCTAAGGTAGTAATGGTAAGTCTCATATGTTATTTCAAGTCCTACATTTCAGCCCCTATGTCATTCATATGCATTCATATTTAAGTTGGTAAATTTATGATGATTTTACACTTACGTTAAGGATTTGAAAATGGTGTTTTACATGTTATGTTGCATTTTTGTTGGGGCTGATTTGTTCATGATCACGCTTGTCTTGTACATCTCTTTTACATTCAGGACGAATCTTCCCAAGAGGGAGATATTGAAATAACCCCAAAAAGTACCTAGAAACGTGCCTCAAAAGTGCTCAAATTTTTTTTCGCATATCTAAAAAACCGTTGGTTATTTCAAACATCTGACCTCATATTCTTGTTAAGGGGGCCAAATTAGGGTGGCAAGGGTCTAACCTCGATTTTAAAGAAAAGGAATTGAAATTATGAAATTTCACTTGGTGCGATTTCCAGAGAGCCTTTGCGTCCTCTTCGCGATGCAGAAATATGTATTCCTGCATCATTTTTCCTAGTCCATCCATATTTTTCTAAGTATTGGTTCTAAGTTTTTCCAAACATGTTTTTACCTATACTTAGCCTTATTTTACCCTCATATAACCCTAAGTATTCCCTAATACTCACCAAGACACTTAGCCAAATATTTGCTCCTAATTCAAGTCCCAAACTCAAGACCAATCTTAAGGATTTCATCAAGGATCTCACTCGAGCTTCAAGTCTCCATTCCCAATCTTCTTCAAGGGTTCTCCAAAGTCAAAGTATGTGGTGTTGAAACATTAGATCCTTCCACCTATGGTGCCTAAACCCTCTTTTTACCAATATTTCATGATTTAAAGTTGATTTTACATGTGGGTCTTGTATATTTAGAAATTTATTGAATAGTAATTAGTTCATAAAAATATAATTGCTTTAACATGTTTTGTGCTCTAAATCTTGGATATAATGCTGGATTTGATAAGGGGTTTGCTAAGATTGTCTTAGAGGTGTTGCAAGGTGTTGATTATGGTTTTATAACAGATTTTCTTGCATGATTTCATCTCAAAACTGCATGGTCTTTTACCCCCATTACACCCCCCTAAAGTGTTTGATAAAATGTCTGGTTATGGTTTCCTAGGTCCAAAGCATGAGATATGATATGAATGATGATATGATGATGAAATGAGTTTATGTGTATGATGAATCCTATATCAAGTGTTTCATTAGACTATATGATGAATCCTATATCAAGTGTTTCATTAGACTATATGATGAATCCTATATAAAGTATAGTACTCGAACATGCCCAATCCAAGTGGTCTAGCTCCCGGATAACCTAGATGAGGGTTAAACCCATCCACAAGAGTGATGGGGTGGCATCATTACTAACTTAAATAGCGGTTTGTACTCACTAACCTACATACGGGTTAATAGTTACCCACAGGGTGATGGGGTGGCATCATCATCAACCTAGATAGGGGTTTGTACTCATCAACCAAGATGAGGGTTAATACTCATCCACATAAGTGGTGGGGTGGCAACATCACTAACCTATCAAGGAGTTCATACTTTGGAAATCTACCTTGGTCTCTTCTACACATATGATATTCTATATGAGCATGGATTACCTAAGCATGTTTTACTTATGCATTGATCATACATGACATATTGCTATATCATATCTATTGCCTATTGTTATGCATGTTGATTATGAAGCTTTTCTCTTGTTGCATTGCATCCCACGTACTTAGTACATTCAAATATACTAATGTATACTCTTGCCTACATGATATCACCGTGTAGGAGCTGGTGCCCAAGTTGATCTTCCTCCTCCTCCACGTGGCTAGATGGTGCTATCCCAAGCTTATTAGTGAGTCCTCTATTTTAGCGACTTTGGTTTATGTTTTCCTCTTATCTATGCATTGAGACACTATCTTATGTTCTATTTGACTATGAGGGTGAGCCCAGTTACCTTGTTTTGGCCCCCGCTCTATCTATATATGTAGAGATGTTTGTTGGACAAGTTATGTGTTATGTTTGATCTATGACTCATCTATATTATTTAAGTATTACACTCTCTCTTTCTACCTTAGTCCCATTTCCCCTTATTCATTTTTCTTATAATTTTTTATATCGCTTCCGCCACTAAGGATGTGTAATGATATGCTATGAGGCTTGTTTGGGGTTCCTCCAGGTTTCCCATTCACTAATCACGTCTAGGCCGTAGGCTTATGTCGCTGCAAAACCCCTCCTTAAATCTTACAGTAGATCAAAGATTTATATCTCATAATATAGAAAAATAGTCATAATTTCACATAGCTTTAACATAGTGTGCAGTGAATTTCTTAATAAGCAAGATCCATTTGTAAATCAACTTTAAATCATAAAATTTGAGTAAAAGGAGTATTGGATATCATGGGTGAAAGTAACCCATGAAAGAAACCCACATACCTTATGAGCTTGGTGAAGATTAGAGATGGTGACTTGAAGCTTGAGAAAGAACCTTGAAGGAAATCCTTAGTTTTGGATGAGGATTTAAGACTTGAATTTAGGAGTGAAAATATGGCTAAGTACTTGAGTGAGTATTGGGGAATGTTTATGATGATATGAGGGTGAAATATGGCTAAGTATAGATACAAATATGATTGGAAACACTTAGGCCCACGACTTAGAAGTCTTCGACCGAGCAAAAATAATAGGCACTTTTTTACACAGAGGTGAGTCGCGAAGTGACGTGGATTGCTTACTAGAATTTGCACTTTAAAAAATTATAATTGCTAATCTTTTGTTCTTAAATCGTGGTTAGGCTCTTTTTCCCCTAATTTTGACTCCATGAACAAGCATATGAAGTTAGATTTTTGATGTCTTGCACGAATTTTGAGATATATGGAATTTACAATTTCAGGCATTTCAAGGCACATTTTCAGGCACTTTTTGGGGTCTTTTAAAAAATAGGGCCTAGACTTGACATAGCGAATAGGGAGCCCAAAGGGTCCCCAAACAAGGCTCTTAACTTATCATTACACATCATTGGTCATATAAGCATTTAAAAGACATAAAAGAGTAGAAATAAGGGTAATGGGACTAAGGGAAAGCTTGCATAACATTATAAGCAAGAGACGAAAGAGTCAAGGCTCATATAATAGGTACATAGCATGTCCAACAACACCTCTATTGCATAGATAAGAGTAGGGGCCAAAACAAAGAGATGGGGTTCACCCTCATAGTCAAAATTGAAATAAAGAAGAGTGACTCAATACATAATAAGAGAAACATATACTAAGGTCCCCGAAGAGGAGGACTCACCAACTAGCTTTAGTAATACCAAACTAGCCAAGTGGAGGATGATGATGATGAACTTGGGCTTCAATCCCTACATGGTGATATCATGTAAGTAAGACTATGTATAATTAGGTTTGAATGTAAGATGCAATGCAACAAGAGATAGGCACCATAATCAAAATGCATAACAATAGGCAAGAAGCATAATATAACAATATGGCATGTATGGTCAACACTTAAGTAAAATATGCTTAAGTAACTCATGCATATACAGAATATCATATGTGTAGAATAGATGAAGCTAGATTTTCAAAGTATAAACCCCTTGGTATGTTGATGATGATTTCACTTATTACCCTGGTGTGTGAGGTACAAACCCCTCAACAAGGTTAGTGGCAATTTCACCTACCACCTTGGTGTGTGAGGTACAAACCCTTCAACTAGGTTAGTGGCAATTTCATCTACCACCCTAGTATATGAGGTACAAACCCCTTAACTAGGTTAATGGAAATTTCACCTACCACCTTGGTATTTGAGGTACTAATCCCTCGACAAGGTTAGTGGCAATCTAACCTATCACCCTAGTATTTGAGATACTAATACCTCAACTAGGTTACCTGGATAATGTATGGTCTAATGCAACACTTTATATAGAATATATCATACACATAAGCTCTTTTCATCATACAATAGTCATTCGTAATATATCTAATACTTTGGACCTTTATTTCCACAAGAAACCATAACCGGACATTCTATCAAACATTTGGCGGATGTGTAATCCTAGTATAAAACCATGAAATATAGAGATGAAATCATGTAGGAAAATCCATTGTAAGACCATCATTCAACACCTTGCAACACCCTTAAGTAATATACCTCAAATCCCCTTATCATATCATATAATAGATCCAAGATTTATAGCTCAAAACATTGCGAAACAGTCACAAGTTCATATAGCTTTAACATATTCAATGACATGTACATACTAGTAAATCCATTTGTAAAATCAACTTTAAATCATACGAATTTAGTAAAAGGTGGATTAGGGCTCCATGGGTGAAAGGATCCAAAGGTTGGAACCCAAATACCTTAGCTTTGAAGAAACTCTTGATGAAGATTGACAATGGAGACTGGAAGCTTGAAGAAAATCCTTAGTACCAGATGAGGGTTTGTGACTTGAATTTAGGAGTGAAAAATATGGTTAAGTGTTTGAGTGAGTATTAGAGAATATTTAATATGATATGAGGATGAAATATGGATAAGTATAGGTAAATACACATTTTGGGAACACTTTCGCCCAAGACCGAAAAGTCTTGGACCACACAAAAAAATAACTAGGAAGAAACTACACAAGTCTGCATCACAGTCCTGCTGTGGAGACTAAACTAACACTTGCCCATGATGGAGGCTCATCGCGGATAGACACTAGATAAGAAACTTTTAGAAAATTAAAATTGCTATTTGTTTGCTCTTAAATCGGGGTTAGACCCATCATCCACTAAAAATGCCGCCTGAGCAAGAATATTAACTTAGATTTTTGAAATAATGCATGAATTTTGAGATATATGAAAATTATTATTCCGAACACTTTCAAGGAACATTTTCGGGCACTTTTTGGGTTGTCTCACTTCATGTGGCAACTCTTATGGGGGATGCCACTTTCGTATGATGTAGGCTTATATAACGATTTTTAATATACGAAGAATTTAACATGTGACATATTAATCATAATTAAGTAATGAATTCAAAATATTTAAAGGTATATGATTTTGTGCTAAAGGTTGCTTAGTTTATTTCTAGCTCAAGTTTTTTGCATAAGTAGCATGCAAATAATTTAAACTACTATCTTGAAAGATATTTATATATTGTCATACTATTGTACCATGCTGAAAATTATTACCAATGTTAAAATCCAAGGACATAAAATGTACTAGTTTTCATCTCATACAATCATCTTAACATAACTGGTATTTTAATATAGAAACAAGCTCGCCAGCTCCAATTCAACTAAACAAGCTAGAATTTAAAGATTACAAACCATGTATGAATAGTTTATCGGTTGGGCAAATCTTTTTCTCAAAGGATCAGAAAAAAATGGTTCCATAATTTACATTAGCCTTTAAAATTTAGACGTACATATGCACAAGAGAATCATGTATATATCCCAAAACTACTATAATAAATATGTCAGATACAATTGTGATCTTCTGCATAGCTCCCAAAATTTATTTTCAATGGTCATCCTCAAGCATCATCTCGGGTATTCTCTACGATAGAAATAACTAAGCGTGAAGCTTAATGGTATAAAAGCTAAAAGCTTAAGCCTTTAGGTTTCTGAATTTACCATTCTTAAATCAGAGTTCAACACGATTGGAATACAATAAATAGACCAAGTGAACAAATAATTTAATAGTATCAAGTAGGATATTTAAAGATCTAAGAATCAAGAGTTCCTGTATTAATTGTAGCACATGTAGGGTTAAGTTCCAATTCCCAAATAAACCTATCCTTGAGTGGAAGAGTCATGATGTGGTTGTTAAGGGTAGATTCATCTCTTTCGTTAAAGCCCGTAAGTTGATCTCTAAGTGGTGTCTTTATCACCTTGTGAGGGTTAGAGATGTGGAGTCCAAGGTCCCTTAAATAGAGTCAGTTCTGGTTGTAAATGAGTTTTGAGATAGCTTCCTAAATAACCTTCCTGGTGTCCCTCTCAAAAGGGAGATAGATTTTTGCATAGATATCATTCCCGATACTCAACCTATTTCTATTCTCCCTTACTATATGGTCGCAATGGAGTTAAAGGAGTTGAAAGAGCAATTGAGGGACTTGTTAGATAAGGGTTTTATTAGGCTTAGCCAATCACATTGCGGTGCATCGGTGTTGTTTGTGAAGAAGAAGGATGGGTCACTTAAGATGTGTATTGACTATGTCCAACTTAATAGGGTCACTATAAAGAATAAATATCTTGTTCCAAGGATTGATGATTTGTTTGACCGAATACAAGGGGCTAGTCGCTTCTTTAAGATTGATTTTCAGTTTGGGTATCATCAAGTGAAGGTGAGGGAGTATGATATTCCCAAGACGGCCTTCAAGACTAGGTGTGGGAATTATAAGTTTGTTGTGATGTCTTTTGGGTTAAATAATGCACTAGCTATCTTCAAGGAACTTACGAATAGGGTATTTAAACCCTACGTTGATTTGTTTGTTATGGCTTTTATTAATGACATTTTGATCTATTCTCGTAGTGATGGGGAGCATGTGGGTTATTTGAGGGCGGTGCTCCATAGATTGAGGGAGAAGAAGTTGTATGCTAAGTATGAAAATCATGAATTTTAGTTGAAGGAGGTTGCATTTCTAGGGAATGAGGTGTTGGGGGATGGCATATAGGTAGGTCGTAAGAAGACGGATGTGATTAAGAATTGGCATAGACCATTAACCCCATAGGATATTAGGAGCTTTTTGAGCTTATTAGGTTATTATCAGAGGATTATGAATGGGTTCTCTTTTATTGCTTCTCCCATGACTAAATTGACTCAAAAGAAGGCTAAGTTTGTGTGGACCGATGAGTGTGAAAGGAGTTTCCAAACATTCAAAGACAGACTTGTATCCACTCCAACATTGTCTCTATTGAAAGGGCTATAAGGGATTGTTGTGTATTGTGATATTTTCTGAGTTGGTTTGGGTTGCGTTTTAATGCATAATGATAAGGTCCTAGTCTATGCTTCTAGGCAACTCAGAGTGCATAAAAAGTACTATCTTACTTATGATCTTGAATTAGCCGCTGTGGTATTTGCTTTGAAGATTTGGCATTATTATTTGTATTGAGTGCATGTTGATGTCTTTAAAAATTATAAGAGTCTCCAATATGTGTTCACTCAAAAAGATATTAACTTGAGGTAAATAAGGTAGCGAGAACTTCTTTAGAATTATGATACGAGTGTGCATTATCATCACGGTAATGCTAATATTGTGGCAGATGCTTTAAGTAGATTGTCCATGGGTAGCCTAGCACATATTGATGGTAGTGGCAAAGAGGTTACTAGGGAGGTTGATTAGTTGGCTATATTGGGGGTTAGGTTGGAAGAGGTTGATAATGGTATTGTTGTTGTTATTGATTGTTCAAAACCTTCTTTGATTGATGAGGTAAATGCAAAGCAAGACCTTGATTCCTCTATGTTAGAATTGAAGGCCTTGGTTAGTAAAGGGAAGGTGGAGGTTTTCTCATAAGGGGGAGATGGTGCCCTTAAGTACTAAGGTAGGTTATATGTACCTTATATTGATGACTTGAGAGATAGGATTCTTGTGAGGCTCATAATTCTTTTTATTCCATTCAGCTTGGTTCTACTAAAATGTATAGGAATTTGTGGGATGTGTTTTGGTGGGAAGGTATGGAGAGGGAAATTGCCAAATTTGTTTCTCGTTGTCATAATTTTCGATAAGTCAAAGTCGAGCATCAAAGGCCAGGTTGCCTAACCCAAGATATAGAGGTTCCTACTTGGTAATGGAAAGAGATTAATATGGATTTTGTGGTTGGGTTGCCTAAGACTATGAAGGCTTTTGATTACATAGGGTTGTGGTTGATAGGATGATGAAATCGGCTCACGTTCTATTGGTTAAGACAACATATAGGCTGAGGATTACGCTAGGTTATACATCTATGAGTTGGTGAGGTTGTATGAGATTACTTTTTCTATCATATTGGATCATGGTGCTCAATTTACTACTCATTTTTTAAGGTCTTTCCAAAAAGATCTTGGTACAAAGGTCAAACTTAGTACAACCTTCCATCGTCAATCAGATGGCCAAGCTGATAGAACGATTCAAACCTTGAGGATATGCTTAGGACATGTGTGTTGGAGTTGAGGGGTAGTTGTGATGATCATTGTCCATTGACTGAGTTTTCCTACAATAATAGCTATCATTCTAGCATTGGTATGGCTTCTTTTGAGGCCCTCTATGGTAGGCGTTGTAGATCACCATTTGTGTGGTTTGAGGTTGGAGAGGTGGCTTTATTGGGACCACATATGGTTATGGATGCTCCTTAGAAGTTAGGATTATTAGGCAAAGGTTAAAAATAGCCCAAAGTTATCAAAAATCCTATGCCAATGTGAGAAGAAGAGACCTTGAATTCAAAGTTGGTGATTGGGTCTATCTAAAGGTTTCATTCATGAAAGGCTTGGTTCATTTTCGTAAAAATGGTAAGTTAAGTCCAAGAAATATTGCTCCTTACGAGGTGATGATAAGGGTTGGCAAGGTAGCTTATGAGTTGAAATTTCCTAGTGAAATGAATTTGGTTAATTTGCGGTTCCATGTGTCCTTGTTGAGGAAAATGTGTTGGTAATATGAATACTATTATGCCTCTTGATATTGTGGGTGTTGTTGAGGATAACTTGGCTTATGAGGAGGTTCCGGTTCAAATTTTTGATAGAAAAGTGAAGAGACTGAGGAATAAGGAGGTTGCTTCCAGTAAGGTCCTTTGGACTAACCAACAGGTCGAAGCGAACATACAAAAGCAATATCCTTATCTCTTTCATTCTACTCCAGCCTAACATACTAATTCTAAGTCCTTTTTTATGTTTCTAGTCTTATGTTTCAGCCTCTATTTCATTCACATGCATTCATATTTATGTTGGCAAATTCATAATGATTCTTATACTTATGTTGAGATTTTGAAAATTGTGTTTTAAATGTACTGTTGCATTCTTATTTGGGCTGATTTTGAAAATTGTGTTTTATATGATCACTCTTCTCATAAACGTTCCTTTGACATTCAAGGATGAATATTCCCAATGGGGAGATATTGAAAACGCCCCCAAAAAGTGCTCGAAATTGCACAAAATTGTAATTTTCATACATCTAAAAATTTGTGAGTTATTTAGAAAATTCGGCTTCATATTCTTGATCAGTGGGTCAAATTGAGTGGGAAATAGGCCTTACCCTGATTTTAGAGCAACCATATCAAAATTTTATTTTCCAAAAATGCAATTTCCAGTGAGAAAATTATGCTCCTGGCGTGCCGCACCAAGGGCGCGCACATGTGTTAAATTTTTGTCCAGTTTTGACTTCAGTCCAAGACTTATAAATCTTAGGTCCAAGTATTCCTAAAGGTGAAAATGCCTATACTTAGCTATATTTCACCCTCATATCGTTCTAAACATTCTCCAAAACTCACTGAAACACTTAGCCAAATATTCCACTCCTAAATTTAAGTCTCAATCCCTCTTTCGGATATTAAGGATTTCACTTAAGCTTCAAGTCTCCATTTTCAAACTTCTTCAAGGATTCTTTTAAGTTAAGGTATGTTGGTTTGAACCAATGAGTCCTTTCACCCATGGTGATCAAGTTTCCTTTTTACCTAATACATGTTTCTAAGTTGATTTTACATATGGATTTTCTAGTATGAACTTTTCTGTGAAATAAGTTAAAGCTTCATGAAATTTGACTATTTTAAGATATTTTGAGCTATGAGTCAAAGATCTATTGTAAGATTTGATGAATGGTTTTGATATATATTGCTTGATGTGTTACCAAGTAATGATTGATGATTTTATAGTAGATTTTCTTGCATGATTTCACTCTTGATTTGCATGGTTTTAAACTTGCACTACGCACCGGCCAAGTGTTTGATAAAATGTACAGTTATGGTTTCTTGAGGAAATGAAGGTCCAACACATGTCTTATGAGTTGAATAACTATGTTATGATGAAAGGAACTTACATATATAATATTTTCCATATAAGTGCTTGAACATCACCATGCCCGATCCGGGGGGAGAAGAGCCTCGGTAACTATGTTGAGGGGTTAGTACCTCAATCACTAGGGGTGGTAGGGTGAGACTATCCGCCAACCAACTAAAGGATTTCGTACCTTGGTGACCATATTGAGGTTTTTCTACCTTGGACACCAGGGGTAGTAGGGTGCGACTATCCGCCAACCAACCAAAGGGGTTCATATCTTGGTAATCTAGATTGGTATCTTTTTACCGATATGATATGTCCTATGTAAGCATGTTTTACTCAAACATTGATCATACATGCCATATTATTATTATTCCATCTATTGACTATTGCTATGCATTTCAATTATGATGCCTACCTTTTATTGTATTGCATCCTACATAATTACTACATTCATATGTACTTACGGATACTCTATGCCTACATGATGTTACAATGTAGGAACCAGAGCACCATTTGATCATCCTCATCCTCCATGTGGCTAGTACGATATCACTCAAGCTAGTTGGTGAGTCCTCCATTCTAGGGACATTAGTCTACATTTCTTATCGCTATTATCTAGTTAATAGAGATGTTGTTGGAAATATTATGTATCTATGCTATGTATTAGTCTTTACTCTTTTGTCTCTTGATGTTGATATGCAAGCTTTCCCTTAGTCTGTTTGCCCTTATTTATAATCTTTTATGTCATTTATGTCACGCCCCAAAGTCCCCTTAGGGCGGACTAACACCCGTTGCCGATAAGGCTCAGGAGAACCAACCTGTAACTTTTCGCTTTCTATACATACTATAAGGGGTTTCTGTGTTTGACATACCTTTAAGAAGAGAAATAGTGATAACAAGACAAAAGGAAATATATATGACTAGGCCGTTGGGGCCACGATATTTAAAATACGAGACTTGACCAAACTTTACTTTACATAGTACACAAAGCCTCTAAATAATGAAAACATCTAATAAGGGTTAGGATAGGCCCTGCTCAACAACCTATGTAATAAAAACATGTAAGTTCTAGACATGTACAAGGCCCCGAAGTAACCTGGAGCTTGGTGACAGCAGCTGAATATCCTGTACTCTTACGAGGGAGGTCTACTAGCACCTGTACCTACAGCATGAAATATAGGTCCCCCGTAAGGGACGTTAGTACGAGATAATGTACTGAGCATGAAATGTAGGAAATACTATATATGATATAACAATTTAAGTGATACTGTACACTGTGTAGCATAAAAGAACACCTTTAGTTATACTATGGAATCATGTACTTTATGTGCTTTATATTGCTTTACCTTTATTGTAGAATCTATACTGTAAAATCTGTGCACAGCTGTAATACATATAACCAACTGAATAGTGGTGAAACTGTATTGGGCTCATGCCTGGCTAGGTTATACTCAACTCCTCGGGCTACCCCTCCTTTGATAGGATTGTCCCTGGCTAGGTTATACTCACCCCTATTGGGCTACCACCTATCAGAAACTGTATATAGTATATTGTATCTTTCAATAACCTTTAAGATGACTCTTTTGGTGGCCATAATATTGGAACTATAGGACTGTATATGTAACATGTGATTTACGGATAATCACACAGGACAACATGACAATGAAAAGAGTACGTTATGTAAATAATAAAATGCATATGAAATGAAACAGCTTGTGAACTTTACTCTGTAACAAGAACTCATATAACTTGGTATCCAAGCATGTATGCAATTTTAAAGGTGACTATG
>JAOTQJ010193835.1:0-21066 GCA_025642045.1 Solanum sejunctum
ATTTATCTTGATAATACAACTCACAAACCATAGAAAAATCACCAAAACAAGAGGAAGTGTGCAATAACTTTCTGCCCACATGCTCTCCAACAATTTCAGCAAGCATAACTAGTATCTATCTCTTGTTTTTCATGATGAAACTATACTAAAACACAACTATAATTACTTATATTTGCCTTCAATGTTTACAGTCTCCTTAAGAATCCTAAAAGAGTTGTTTGGCTGCTTCACAAAGTTGAGAAAAGTTGAGAGGAAACATAGAGAGTAAATCTGATTTTTGTGAGGTCAAATTGAGAAATGACTTGTAGGAGCTACTTTGACCCCTTCTTATAGTGTGATTTGGACGACCTAATGAGGAATTATCAGCATTATTTCTCCACATAGGTGATGCGTCTCCTTTCTCCTATCATTTGGACCTTTTTGGGGCTCCAAATTGGTTGGACTTGGGTTGCCTATTTTTAGCTTTCTTGCTCACTTGGGTTAGGCCTAAAGTATCCATGAACTTGTGATGTCTTTGGGCCCTTTTAGTTATACTTCTTAGGATAATCATATAGCCCATTTATAATGCTAAAACATGGGATAAAGTTACACCCTTAATACGGACTTTACTCATAATTGAGTTTGGACAAATTCGACGTCGAGCCTCATCTCCGTTTAACTAACAAATTTATGCTAAGCAAGTAGGTTACTCACCTACTTGCTTCCTAAGTCCTACAAGCACCTTGATTCTCTCACTTCATTTTAAGGCCATAATCTACTCAATTCAACACAAAACATGCATACACTCGACCCTCTTATGCGTTAGATGCACATGTAGCCCATTAACACAAGATTCAAGCACTTTTGAAAATTAGCGCTAATTTGACCAAACCATGTCATATTTCATTTGAATTGTAGTATTATTATAAGGTGTGGGTGTTACAATGGAATTGTACCTCTCTGGGCCCTATAATCAAGGAGACACAACATCTATACAACTAATGAATCCCAAGTATGGCATCAAAATCCACCACATCAACCCAACAATTCAAAAGGTTGGCCCTAATGCAATTCGAGTATAGAACGACATCTATGAAATTTATGACAAGGATACATTCAATAAAAGGGTACACACCAAAGGTCCACATAATAGCTCGAGGCACAATCAAAGCCCACCAGCAGCAAGACAGAATCATGAACGAGATAGTGGCACCTGGGCCCATCAAGGCATACACATCAAAGCCAAAGGAAATTTCAACATACTGGTAGCAACGTTGGGCATCTCATCCCTACCTTTAGCTCCTTGATCAATATGACCACCTTGCCCTTGTGGTCGGCTACCCTTACCTTTGTTGTCAGTAGGATGACATTTCAGAATTTTATGACCCATCTTACCACACCGAAAGCATACACCCGTATTCCTCCAACATGTACCACTATAATTCCTCCCACATTTTGGACATCCAAAATGAGTCACCCCATCACCACCACTTTTACTCTTATTGCATTTACGAGGACAATCCATTATCTTGTGATCCATCTCCCCACAACCATAACAAGTATTGGTCTTGTTCATGTATAGACCATCATGGAATCTACCATTTTTGGGCACCTAGCATAAGGTACCACATGCCCTCGTTCTTTGAGACTTTGGAACTTTTCTTCACCACAGGCCCTCTTTGCCTCACTACCCCTCCTCTTACCATTTCAAGACTCGGGAGCTCTTTCTTGTTGATTGAGGTGAGTTGCCAATCTGTCACCGCTTTGGCCATCATCCATAGAACATTGTGAACCTCCAAATTTGATGTATCACTGTCATGAGTAGCTTGAGACATATCATGAAATATAACAGTTAGGGATTAAAAATGAGCCTTAGGGGACCTAAATCTATCAAATAACATAGATCATGAAAAAGTGAAATATTTTCTAGAATGCCTCATAGCCCCCCATTTATAGTCATGGCATACGTCACGACCATGAATGAGATTCTAATCGATGCGGTGTGTTGGATGCCGAGGACCTAACAACTTAGTGCTCTGACACCATGTTTGTCACGATCCAAGCCTAGGACTTAGATGTGACATGACTTATAGGGATACTGAAGCAACCCCAATCAAGCCTCTTAACATATCATTACACACCTTGGTCATGGAAGCAATAGAATACATCAAGAAGTAGTAAATTGGGATAACCGACACTAAGGGAACACTTTCATATGATAAATATCAAGAATAAAGAGAGCCAAGGCTTATAGCATAGATACATAATATGTCTAACAATACCTCTAACCTTAGATACTTAGCGGGGGCCATGACAAGCAACCAGGCTCACCCTTTTAACAATGGCAATAGGTAATCCAAACATATAAGACATAATCAAAATATAAGTTGGAGAGAAGGTAGATATTATGCCTGAACTTTAGGACTCACCATCAGCTAAGTTGTACAATCCATCTAGCCATGAGGATAATTAATAGGAGCTTCGGTTCCTACATGGTGATATCATGTGACAATAGAGTTTGCGTTAGTATATGAATGTACTAAGTATGTAGGATGCAATGCAATAACAGGTAGGCATCATAGGAAAAATGCATAATCATAAGCAATGAATTACATACTAACAATATGGTTTGTATGAATGATGCTTGAAGTAAAGCCATTCTTACACAAGACTTAATACGAGTGTAAAGAGTGACTATTCTAAGTGCAATTCAAGGCCTACCACCTCGTTGGAGAGGCCAATGAGGTATAGACTCCTTCATAAGGTTGATGGTTTACAAAGCCCCAACAAGGTTGATGGAGTACAAAACCCCAGAAAAGTTGATGGGTACTAACCCCCAACAAGGTTACCCATGCCTATCACTACCCGAGCTAGGTGATCGAGGTACCAACTCCTTAAGAAGGTTACCCGAGCCTACAACCCCCGAGCTAGGCTTGATCATCCCCAACACTATAGACATAATATCATATATATATATATATATACATGCACACATACTCCTTTCATCATCATATACATACATTCCTTTCATCATCATCATATGCAGGCATTTATTTCATCATTATAGAGTCATTAAACTCATAAGATATGCATTAGACCTTTAATTCCTCAAGAAATCATAATCCAACATTTTATCAAACACTTGGCAGGTATGACGTGCTAGAATAAAATCATGCAAGAAAAATTGAAGTAAAATAGCCCACCAATACTTAGTAATACCATCTTGCAAAATACATAGAAAACACTCATCAAATATCAAGAGAGTTTATAGTTCTATAGCATAAAACATGCATAATCATAATAGGTAAATCATATCATGATATAGACTTAAAAATGAGTAATCATGTATTTACAACCAAACTTTCATAAAATCCCAACATAGTATATGATCATAATCTCTAATGAATAACAGCCATAAGCAACATAACTTGAAAACATGTTATTTTCATAGAAATAAAATATTGGGCTTTATGGGTGAAAAGTATTGGTGAATCAAACCCACATATCTTAGACCTTTAATTTGTTGATATTGAGTTATGCAAGTCTTAAGTTTGAAAGTAGGTCTTAGAATCCAAAGCTTACTCTTGAGTTTTCTTGAATTTGTATTAGCATTCTGATGGAGGCTCTTGAGAGAATTTGAGAGTTTATTCCAGTTAGGAGGAGTGAATTTGATCTTTAGGAATAGGGTTAGGTCTTTAGGAGGTGTTAAGATAGCATAGGAATTTCCAAAATAATAATAGAAATGGTTAAATTTACGGAATGTAATTATTGAGGCAAAATTTGGCAAAAACCCTTATATACTCCTATACATACAAGTTCTATGATAATAGGCATAACATCTTCTTTCAAACTTTAAATAAGGTGAAACTAAGTGCGTTAGAAAGTCAATTCAAAGCTCTTTGATTTTGTAGCTTGTGGGCCACCCAGTTCTTTTGGTGCTAAGAGATATACCATTTTAAAGTTGACCCTTCCACTGGTACTTATGCCAAACTTAGCCAACGAAAATTCTTTTGATCTTGGCTTGATGTAGGGGATCCAAGAAGGTCTTAAATGACATAAATAAGCTTGACTTAGATTGGAATGAGAGCTTGAAGTTTGTATGAATTTCTTGAGACTCAGAAGTGAGTGTAAGATACTTTAATTGGGTGAAATATTTGTCTAAGTAATTGACAGAGTATTGAGAAATGTCATGTATGATATGAAAATGAAATAGGGATAACTATAGGTATTTTCACCTTTGTGAACATTTAGGCCCAAGACCAAAAATTCTTGGATCGAATAAGAAAAATAGCTCACAAAATGAACTGAGGCGTACCTTTGGCTTGTTGTGCCTTAGGCGCGAAAACCTCCTTGGAGAATGAATTTTGGGAAAATGAAATTGCAATTCATTTATTCTGAAATCGGGGTTACACCCATATCCCACTCATTTTGACGTCCTTATTAAGAATATGAAGTCAGATTTTCAATATCATGCACGATGAGATATATGGAAATTACAATTTTGGGCGCTTCCAAGGCACATTTTCGAGCACTTTTTGGTGTCATTTCACACCTACTTAATCTTCTGGACTTGTACTCAAAAGTTTGGTAAGTGTTTGATTGAACTTAATACCTCTAATTTGCCTTGTTTTTGAAAGTTATGAATATTGTGTGGGGAATGGTAGTGAGACGTAGAGTCCATGTTTAAATTGAATTTGTGATTAGTAGAAATTAGGTTGCCCTATTTTGAATTATCATCTAAGTCCAAAATTTGGCATTTTGATCTTTTGTTAATGTCTTGAGTAATTGTGCTTATTCCTATTGAATCACTCACTAAATATTCTTGAATGCTTGCGTTTTTGAGTTGGTAAATGATGACATAGGTACATGATCTTTTTTAATCAATTATAAATAGATGGAATCATATGACAATCTATGATAAATCACTTTTGATGGGGTGTATGTATGTTGAACATGTTGGGGTTGGTGAATGTGATGTGCTAATTATGTGGGTGCTTATGTTCCTACTTTAATGCTGATAATTTGTTGGATGAAATAGTCTTTTAGGGTCCGTGTGATGGACTTAGAAACTCAGGTGACTAAGTTTTTTGTTTCACAAGTAGATTTTACAATAGTCTACAAGTCGTAATTTCCTCTCATGCATAATTCCATAAACCTGATGTTTTTCAGTATCCATTAGACGAGACCTTCTATAGTTATAGATCACTTTATGGTACATAGATAGGGCTTGCAGATCCCTACTTTAAATTAATTAGTCATGAGAATTCTCTATGACCTAGTATATGACTCAAAAAATACTTTACGATTCGTAATTGGTCTTGTAGACCTTTTTAATAGTTAAAATTGTTTGAAACACTAGTTTTCAAGGCTCTTTATGAATTGTAGAATCAACTACGGCCCTTAAAGAAGCTTTCGTAAAACCCTTCTACAAGTCAATTTAGAAAACTTTTGCATTCCATTTCATTTGATTTGTTAGGGCTAACCATGATGCATATATGTATATATCTATGGTATGATGGCTTTTGAAGCTAAATGCGCTGAGATACAAGCTATATGGAGGAGTCTCATTGATGAGCCTTTAGACGATGAGCAAACCACTTAGTTGAGTGGTTCACTAGATGTCCTAGATGTAACACAAGAATCAGAGGCTATTATACCACAGACCAGAGCCGCTGCTAGATCTAGGTGTGCTCAGGCTCTTATTACTTACACTCCCCAATTTGAGGAAAAAGGTAGTGACGAGAGAGGGTTACCACAGATGACTCTTTCTAGAGGGGAGTCTACCTTGTAGGGAGGCTCTGAGGACAAATTAAATGTAAAGTCTTTCATTGCATCATCATCTACACCGAATGACCTCACTAGCTGGTCATGCATTGAGGGCATGCAGGAGATCTACATAAAGAGCACATAGCCAGGAGAGCAACGCAAGCCAACTCACTTTATTCATGAGGAGCCCATAGTTTTTTTTGATAGACTTGATTGTGTCCTAGCCTCCACGACACAATGACTAGACAAGGGCTTACATAGTTGTCCGATTCACTTGGATGATACTCCCAAAATATGGTCAGGGAGTTCTATGCATCTTACATAGCCTATTCCAACTTACTCTTCCTAAGCGGAAGAAGCTGCTTGCTCAGTCCATACCGATAGAGATGAGGGTGAGGGGCCGGTGGGTTGATATATCAGAGGATACCATCCACCATATGTTATTCGGTCTTGAGTTCCCTTCCCCTAGATACACTACACAGTTCACCTATAGGGTAGGGCAGATGAAGGACCCACTAGTGATGAAGGATATAGAGCAACGAGCCATGTTGATGAGATAGGTGGCCAAATATATTATAGAGCAGGGTCTGTAACCTACTTGGGTCGCCACTCTCTTGGAACCTATTATCAAGACTTTACTCAATTTCCCCTCCAAACATTTATAAGCGGTTGTTCGTTTATTCATTCGGATGACATTTACTAATAATACTCTAATGTTGTATCGTGCGATTTTGGTTGCCAGCATCTTAGTTAGCTATGAGATTGATTTGGCCTGCCTTATTGCTGAGCACAACATGAAGTCGTACTAAAGAGGTCTACCTCCATCCCATTCCCACACAAGATTTGCCCGACTTTGTCTAGTGTCGCAGGTGGAGATACTATATCTGCTAGACCAGATGATTGAGGCCTAACATACATTGGATCTCAGCCTGATCAAGGCTAAAGAGAACCTAGTCGCACTCTGGCGAGCATAACCTTTACCTATGCCTAAGTTGTTTGCCCCAGCGCCACCACTTAAGGGTTCTGAGACTGCCACCACTACTAGTGTTGCTACTACTGAGGAGAGGCCCCCGCAGCCCAAGGCAGTTGATGAGAGGTGTCCACTATTACTACTTCTACACCAGAGGCCACTATATCACAACCTACTATCGTGAGCATGATCTATGTGTCTTCTGCTTCCATACAGGCCTTGGTTGAAAGATTATCCAATGCTGAGTCATGGTTGACTCAGCTTGGTCACCAAATCATGCTATGGGTCCGCTTAACTATTGTAGACTCAAAGGGTCGATTGTAGGCATTCATAATCACTACTATTTTGGACTGTATTTTTGTCATGGATGCCCGCATCGATGCCTTCGAGGAGAGGGTATAGCAGAGATTGGGTGGGGTCCAACCTTTAGATTTGTCAGCTTTGTAGATAGACATCCAGCAACTCCAAGCTGACTTGATAGCAGAACTATTAGCATTGTTTGTACTACCATTGACTACACCTAAGGTGCAGGTAGTTAATTTGTTTGCTCCTCAGAAACTGGCCCAATCTTCCCTCAAAAAGAGACCTTGCATGGATGGGGAGCCAAATAAGAGACATGTACATATGAAGATGACAAAGGAGAAGCAACTCGAGCTTGCCTTGAGTAGATTGAGGCATGATGAGGAGATAGACAAGTTCAAGTAATGAAGCAGTTGGGAGGTGCTAGCCCCTCAGAAAGAGTATCACTGCTCAGTAGACAACCCAACAGGAGGAGGGTAGCCAAACTCAGCCATAGACTGGCGCTTAGGCGCCCAGGTATTTTTGACCCCTTATGTTCTATCTTGTTTTGTTTTAGTACATTAGGGACAATGCACATCTTTTTCGATGGGGTGTGGGTATTTATGGGCCTCAGTGAAGTCTGTGTAGCTTGGGTCCATAACTAACCCAGCATGTGTTCTTTTTCCCTGTGGATATTTATTTTCTGTTGAACTAGAATGCTTAGGATGTTTAGATAATATTTGTAGCATATAATACTAATACTTGTTGCATATAACATGTTTTTAAATAGTAACCATGCATGTTTAGGTGTCTAGCAATATTTGTCCTGATAAATGAGGGTACATTGAGATAAAAAGCATGTTCTATGAGTCTTTTGTTGACAATGTATGCAATTCCATGGGAGGGTGAGCTTAATTTGATAAATTCATGTATTTTGTGCTAATTCAGAACAATGCCATAACGTATTTATACAATGCTTGTTACTCTAAATTAGATTATTGATTAATTTGATCGGAAAGGATCTTAGGCCATTGTTCTTAAATAGTCCATTTTAGCCTAAAAATAACAAAAAAAATTAATGATATATCCCTTGTTCTTAATGTTTGAGCATAACATGTACCTATTCTTTAAAACACCTGATTAACCTAGCCTTGCCTAGTGAAAAATCCTGAAATTGGCACTGGTCTTTCCTTGAAAATTCTATACCTTGATTGAGGCAAAAAGCCTAGGTTGAGGGTGGCAATCAAAAATGACCCTGGTTCGGAGGATAGATATTGTGCACCTCAATATAGACTAAAAGATTAAGTTGAGGGTGGCCAGTGTAAGGATATAGTACAAAAATAAGTGGGTGACTTCGGAATACAGAGAGAAATGATAAAAAGCATGTACTAGAGGCAAGAAAAATAAGTGATGGCTTAGATGTGAGCTAAAAAGCATAGTGAAGTGTTAAAACAAGGGAAAATCTGAAAAATGAAAAGAAAGCACCCAGAGAAGCTTAAAATAGGAAAAAATAGAGAACAAGGTGAAAGTAGCAAAGTTGGTAGGGCAAAAGTGTAGAAAAATGTTATTTCAAGGAGGGTATTCAGTCACTATTTTCCCAAAATACCATACCAGATTTCCCTAAGCGTACGTTACAAGCCTACAAAGTCTTAAAGTAATCCTAGTCTAATTAGTAGAAGGTCTAGGTCATGAATATTGGGGCAAGTTTATGATATTAGTCATCATGCATGAATATGTTTTGTGAGAGTGAGTATTTTTGTATAGTCCTAAAGTCAAATATGAATACATCACTGAGTGTCAAAATATGGGACTTCTTTCTTTGAGGGAACTTGCATTGCATTGTTAGCACTAGAGTTATCCAATGATTGTGGATCGTTAATAATACCTAACTTGTCATTGTTGTGTTGTCAGATGCACCAGTTTGCATTTTTTGAATAAATAACTATCTAATCCTATTTTGAAAAGTTGGTGTGGGTATCAGAAGCTAAGATTTATATGATGTATGCCGTTGAGTTGATGTCTGTGTGTTATTGTATTATCTGTGTAGATTGAGTCTGTCGCTTGAGGACAACCAACAATTTTAAGTTGACGGTGTTGATGTGTTGTCAAAATACAACACTTTTGATACTTAAAAATTAAGATTTTGTGTGTTCACAAAGAAGAAGTACTGTAAAGAAGTCAGTTTCTAGCAACAATGTACGAGACCTCAATTAGCGGCCATGAACTTCAATACCGGCTGTAAAGTGCTTTTGTGAGGCATGCTAACCAGTTATTGTAAGTCATTTAGGATTTAAATTTTAAATAGTATAAATATATATTTTAGGTTATTTTTCACAAGTTCTCACCAGTTTTGATTAGTTTTAAGTTAGTACTCAGAGAACTCAATATTTTGGGAGAGAAAATTATGAGAGAGTCTTTGAGAACACTTGTGGTTGAATTTGATCTTAAATCTTATGATTCTTATTGATATTTTATTGCTTGTTCTTAAATCTATTGTGTCAGTGTTTAATTATGTCTTCTCAATTCATAATCTCTTCATCTACACATAACAGGTGTAGCTAAATCCACAACTACGGTTGTGAGAACCATGAAGAACTAACAAAGTAAAATCAGATAATTCACAATTCTTGGAATGTGTATATGTATATATTAATAAACTCTCTTCATTTTTCATGTTTTCTAGTGGTGCCCAACATTAGAACCTGCCTACTATTGCTGATTGGACCAAGGTCATAATGAATAGAAAAATAGAATAAATGATAGGATTTGATTGATCTATTCTCATCTAATCAACCGAATAGGGTCAAACGGAGGTTGTACTGGGACTAATAGGTAATGGTTAGTAATTCATACTATGGAGATGGGCCAAGTTGCATAGTGAAATTCATCTCTTACTTTTGACCAAAAGGCTTGGTGAACTTAAATTACTATCTTGCAAGTTATACACTTGAGAAGAATTAGATTATTTGGTGATACTGAATTGGGGAATCAGGGGGAACACAATACCCTAGTTGCTCTCTATTATTAATTTTTTCTTGTGATAGTTAGTTTACTTTTAAAAATTGATTGTTGTAAACCCTCCCTCGTTGGGGAATTGACTCAATTAATTACTCGATTGCATACTGGTGAATGTTTCTTGAGTCTACGTATTCTCTGTGGGATCAACCCTAACCTTGGTTAGGTTCTATATCTTGACAGCAACCACTTTATCCTCTAAAAAAAGGTGTAACTTGGGAGACATCAGTTCATAAACTCTGTCATCTTTGCCTCTCTTAGATCTATGGGAAAGAAATGGTTGAGGAAGGCAGCGTTGATTTCCTCCCAAGGGATATGATCTCCATCCCTTATCTAACCCTTCCATTGAACAAACCATAATTGAGCAAGACACTTTATTGAAACGCCGCTAGTTCTGCTTTCTCCTCCAGTTAACCCCCATAATAGGAAGAACTTTGTGCACCTTAGCGATGAACTCTTGGTGTTCTTCTTTAGCTTTGGATCCATAAAACTCCCAAGGATTCATTTTTGTGAAATTCCTCACTCATGAGGCAGGGGTCGAAGCATGAGGAGCTTGCACTCCTTGGTTAGCCATGGCCCTTGCCAATAACGTGACCACTTTTTGGTAGTTGAGATGGGTGATCCTTTTTTCTCCTTGGGGGACTTTCATCATTACGAGTAGGAGCTCCTTGAGTCCCATGGTGTTGAGGCCTGATCTAGAAGAGGAAAAGTCCATCCATTAGAATAAGTGGAAGCCTAAATTAAGTCTAAATCATGACATAGAACACAGAGAAGTGAAGCATTCCTATAACACCTCATAGGCTCTCATTCGTAGTTGTGGCGCACTTCACAATCATGAATAAGACATCACATAACGTGGTGTGTTGGATTTTCGAGGGCTATTTACAAACCTAGTGCTATGATACCAAGTTTTGTCATGACTCTAGGCTAGGGTCTAGGTGTGAAATGGGGAATGGGAAACACGAAGAAACCCCAAACAAGCCTCTTAAGCATGTGCAAGACAACCTTGGTTGCGGAAGCAAAATTTAAAACAAATAACACATAATTCTAGGGGAAACGAGATTTAGAATCATGCTATGGGGATACTTTTAAGAAGAGGATTAGGGAGTTAGGACTTCTATCTCAACAATATAACAAGCATCCAACACATAAGAGGTAATAAGGGACTATAGGAAAGTCTAGAATAATACATAAATATAAAAAAAGTCTAGATCATAGCATACATATCCAAATATCCAACAACATCTCTAATACGAATGGAACATAGGCCAAGACATCTCCCAGTCTCACATTCAAAAGATAAATGTCCATAATTGTGCAATACTTTAATAAGTAAGAAAGTAAATGGATATTGTCCTCGAATGTGGAGGACTCACCAAAAGTGATCTTCAACTTAATTATATAGCCACATGGAGGAGGAAGATGGATAGAAAATTTGGTCCCAACATGGTTAGATCATGTAGGAAAGAAATATGTGTTCGTCCTTAAAATGTACAAAGTATGCGGGGTGCAATGTAACAAAGAACATAAGCCATAATTAAACAATATGTGTAATTATAATGAATTGATATAAGCTCAATATGTTATTAATGTTCAATGCCTTAGTCAAAATATGCATGAGGAATCATCAAGTCACATAACATATTCATTCATAGATGGGAAGGGACCATAATCAATATATAAGAACAAACGAGCTACTACTTGGAACCACAATGTTCACTCCACATCGGACTACGAGTGATCTACTTTGCCAAGGTATACGAAAACTCACCTTACGGGAACACCCATATTTTGGAAAATGATTCATAAACACCTTAAGGGAATACCACCCTTTTCTGTTAACTTATGATAACAACCTTACATGAGCACCAATCTTCTTAGTATTTAATTAACATGTGTCATACGAGAACACGACCTTTTTTGGTCAATCATGTAACAAGAGCTATATGGATCCATTAGCTAATCCACAAAACTTTGATGGCAACATAGTTAAGGGACAATGGTCATAAACCAAGGTCCTCTCGGTGCTAGGTCACAATCCCAAGGAATATTCAAATCAGTTGAGAAGAGTAAAATGGTGGGTACATGTACATAAGTTTTAAATCATGCAATTCAAAAGTAAATATCTTGTGAAGAGTAAAATGGAACTACTTTAACATTATTTAAAATAATCCGTCAAAATCATAATAAGACTTAGCTATGGTATCATCAAACCCTCATAAAAAAATCCATAAATTCTATATGGTTTTTCAATGCATAATCATGTAAAAAGGTAAAATATCATAAATATATTCATAATATTATCAGATAAAGGACTTCATAAAAATATCCGTACGTATTTATAAATTTCAAATTAACGAGGAAGAAGAATGGTTGAACTTGTGGAGAATAGTTTCAACAATCAAACCTACATAACTTTATGATTTAATGGAGAAAAATATTACTTTGGTTGATAGGAGCCCAAAACCCTAGCTTGGTCTCTTCTTTTGAAGGCCTTGAAAGTCTTAGGAGTATTTTGGGAAAGGTTTAGACTTAGTGTATTTTGAATGGAAGAGAATGAAAAAGATTAGGGTGTTTTAAGGAGCTTTAAGGCTGAAAAATGTCCTTTAGGGCTTAGATGACAAAGTATAGCCATTAAATAATAGGAAATGTTGAATTTTCCCCTTATAAATTTCTACTGGATGGGACCATGAGACCCCTATTATAGGTCATGGTCCAGTTTATGCACCACAGGAAAGCGGTTTCATCTAATAAGCTTTTTGATCCTCAGAAACCTTCTCTGATCCTTAACCTATGATAGGACTTATGGCCCGTCAACCATTGTATGGGCTGTGTGATAACTCATACTCACAACTTCAGAAATCTATACTTTTACCAAGTCTAGCCATCACTCCACGTGCATAGGTTATGACCCATGTGTGTCATGACCCAAGCCTAGGGCTGACATGACTAGCAAATGGGAACTCCAAAGGAACCCCAAATAAGCCTCATAGCATATCATTACACATCCTTGGTCATGGAAGCAATAACATATGGCATTAAGATATAGGCAAAGCAAGGAAAATAGGACTAAGGGTAAACTTCCATATCATAATATCAAGGAACAAGAGAGTCAAGGCTCGTAGCATAGATACATCACATGTCCAACAACATCTCTACTACATAGATAATAGCGGGGGCCATGACAAGAAACCGAGCTCACCCTCATAGTCAATACATAAAATAAAAGAAAGATAGTCTTAGTACATTGCAAGAGATCTAAGCAATGTTTCCGAAATATAGGACTCACCACAAGCTTGAGAGATAATTGTACTAGCCACGTGGAGGATGATGATGATAAAGCGGTGCTCCAATTCCAACATGGTGTTATCATGTAGGCATAAAGTATGCATTACTATGTTTGAATATACTACATATGTACGATTCAATATAACAATAAATAGGCATCATAGCAAAATGCATAATCATAAGCAATAGGTAGCATACTAATAATATGACATGTATGAATGATTCTTAAACTAATACCATGCTTATATTGGACATATACGAGTGTAATGAGTGACCATTCTGAGTGCAATCCAAGGCCTACTACCTCCTTAGAGAGGTGCATGAGGTACAAAGCCCTTCATAAGGTTGATAAAGTACAAACCCCCCATCAAGGTTGATGGAGTACAAACCCCCCATCAAGGTTGATGGATACCAACCCCCAACAAGGTTACCTAGGCCTACCACCCTCTGAGCTAGGCGATCGAGGTACCAACCCCTCTATAGGTTACTTGGCCCTATAAACCCTGAGCTAGGCTTGGTCATTCCCAACAATATAGAGATAACATCGTATATATACACACTCTTTTAATCACTATATTCATTTATTTCTTTCATCATTATTCCTAATTATCCCATCATTATTTCATCATTATATAGACATTCAACACATAAAACATGCATTGGACCTTCAAATCCTCAAGAACCCATAATCTGGACATTTTATTAAACAGTTGGCGAGTGTGTAGTGCTAATGTAAAACTATGCAAACCAAGAGTGAAATCATGCTAGAAAATTTCATGAAAAACCATTAATATATACTTGGTAACACCCTCGAGCAATGTACACCTAAACCGTTTATCAATTCTCTCAATAAATCTTAGTCTCATTGCTCAAAACATGCTAAAATAGTCATAATTTCATAAACCTTAACATAGTGTGTTGTGAAATTCATAATATATAAGACCCATGAATAAATCAACTTTAAATCATATTATGTTGAGTAAAAAAGAACTTGGGTATCGTGGGTAAAAAGAACCTATGAAAGAAACCCATATACCTTAGCTTTGGAGATGAACTTATTGAAGATTGGAGATGGAGACTTGGAGCTTGAGAGGAAATCCTTTGATCTAGATGAGTTTTTGAGACTTAAATTTAGGAGTAGAATATTTGGGTAAAATATTTGGCTAAGTGCTTGAATGAGTATTGGGGAACGTTTAGAATAATATGAAGGTGAGAAATGGCTAAGTATAGGTATTTTCATGTTGAGGAACACTTACGCCGAAGACCCAAAAGGCTTGAACCAAGATGAAATCACTGGCAACAAAATACATAGGTCCGCATCTAGTCCATGACACGAATATGTCACAGAGGCAGAACTAACACATGTCCGCGATAGTTTCGCGTTGCGGCACTGTCGCGGATCGATTCTAAATAAGAAAAATTATGAAAATTAAAATTGCTAATCGCTTGATCTTAAATTGGGGTTAGACACATTGCATACTTAATTTGACCACTTAAACAAGAATATGAAGTCAAATTTTTGATATCACGTACGAATTTGAAGATATATAGAAATTACGATTCTGGGTCTTCTGAGGCACCATTTTTAGCACTTTTTGTGGTCATTTCCATGAAATGACTAACATACTATAGGACCTTTTGTAAAATCCACTAGTACATATAAAATTTTCAGATTTCATTTCTTAGAAACTTCTACACACTCTAATATGTGGGGTCTTACATGTTCATTGTCGGATTCTAGATCAATTAGCAGGAAAGGCAAGTAGTATTTACTTGATTGTTATTCAGGGTGCACTCAGATTTCCATTGCTCCAGAGGAACAAGAGAAGTTAGCTTTTACATGTCCTTATGACACCTTCGCATTCAAGAGGGATGCCATTTAGGTTGTGTAATGCACTGGCTACAATCTAGAGATGCATAATGTTTATCATCATAGAAATGGTGGAGTACACTGTTGAGGTGTTTATTGATGACTTTAGTATGGTTAGAGATTATTTAGAGGATTGATTGCGATATTTATATGAAATTATAAATCGATGTAAAGAGTGTCACCTTATGTTGAACTTAGAAAACTATTAGTTAGTGGTGAAGGAAGGAATTATTCTAGGGAAAAGGATCTCCATCAATGGTACGAAGGTTGATAGAGCAATATTTGAGAATATTGAGAACCTCACAACACCTAAATTTGTCAAAGGTGTCATATTTTCTTGGGACATGTAGGATTCTACAGAGAGTTCATAAAAGACTTCTCAAGGATTGCACATCCCTTATGCAAGCTACTTGATAGAGATGCTAAGTTTATGCTGATGATGTGCATCTGTAGGCATTCAAGGGGTTAAAACAGAAGTTAATTTTGGTGCCTATGATAGTTGCACCAAATTGGATTCAACCTTTTGAGATCATCTGTGATGCAAACAGGATCGTGCTTGGTGTAGTATTGGGACAACATAGAGAGAAGATATTACATCCTTCTACTATGCAAGTAAAGCTCTTAACGTATCACAAAAGAACTATACTATCACTGATAAAGAGTTACTCGCATTGGTCTTTGCGTTCGAGAAGATTAGATCATATCTATTAGGAACAAAAATCAGTTTGCACACTTATCATTCAACATTGTGGTACTTCATGTGGAAGAAGAATGCTTAATCAAGGTTTATTCAATGGGTTCTTCTTCTTCAAATGTATGATTTTGAGGTGATCGATAGAAAGGAGATAGAGAATTCAGTTGTTGACCACTTATCCACACATGAGGGTCGGGCTATGGCTAGGTTGGAAGATTGGGTGCAGATCAATGATGCATTCCCTAATTAAAGAGTATTGTTTGCATCACACGATTTGATACCATATTTTGTAGACTATGCAAACCACTTAGTTAGTGATGTTGTTCCACTAGATTTGACTTTTGATCAGCACTATAAGTTCACGTCTAATGTAAAAACATTTTTCTAGGATAAACTATATTTGTTTTCGTGTCTGGGCAGATGGTATTATTCATCATGGTGTTCCTGAGGTATAGATGATGAGCATTCTAGAGGGTTGTCATTCATCATTAGTAAGTGGGCATCATAGTCATATTTAGATAACACAACATCTTGTAGCATTGCTACTATTAGCCAACCATCCACCAAGATGCCCATTACTATGGCAAGACTTGTGAAAAGTGCTAGAGAGAAGGTGTAGGTTACCAAAAGCATGAGCTCTCACTTAACCCTATCATAGTGATTGAGTTATTTGATATATAGGGTATAGACTTCAAATATATGAACAAATATATCCTGGTTGTTATGGAAAATGCTCCAAAATAGGTGGAGGCAATGGTGCTTCCAAATAATGAAGGTAATAGTGTCACCCAACATTCCTCAAGTGGAACATTTTCACATGGTTTGGCACTCCTTGGGCAATTATCAATGATGGAGGTTCACACCTTTGCAATAGGTTTTTACAAGATCTGCTCGAGGAATCTAAAGTGAGACATAGTATGATAACACCTTAAGAAAATGAGGGGGTAGGTTGAGGTATTTAATAGTGAGACTAAGCAAATTCTATCTAAGACAGTGAATGCAAATCAGATAAATTAGCCATGAAGGTTAGAAAATACATTATGAGCATACTAGGCTGCATTCAAGACTTCCATAGGTGTGCCTCCTTACCAACTTGTTTTGGGTGAAGCTTATCACTTGCCAGTAGAGCTTGAGGACAAGGTGATGTCGGTACTCAAAAATACAAATCTAGATTAGAATGATACTTCTACTTCAGGGCTGAGCCAACTCAATGAACTTGATGAGTTTTGGTTGAGGTCATATGAGAGCTAAGCATTGTACAAGCAATTATAAAGCTATATCATAACCGATACATTCAGCATTAGTAGCTTTCTCCAAGAGACTAGGTATTATTGTACGAGTCAAGGCTGTGATTATTTCCTGGTAGACTCAAGTCAAGGTCATTGGGAACGTACAAGGTCACATATATCTTTAACCACGAGGTTATTTAGTTAGAGTATATTGATGGTATGAGGTTCAAAGTCAATAGCCAAAGATTCAAGACATACTTTCGCAATGCGGATGAAATCAAGATAGTTGAAGTATGGAGACTTAGTGAAGTCTGAGTAGCCAAGTAGTCTAAGTCATGCCATGGCAATAAATTAGCTACTACTTAGGAGGCAACCAAAGATACTAGTTGTAGTTTTCATTCACTTATGTTATGCTTTGTTTTTGGACTCATAAGTAGTTTGAAGTTTAAGTGTTTGTTGTATTTTTGGACTTATAGGTAGGAAAGTTATAGGGTAACAAAATATTTTTAAGAGAATATACAGGAATAGGTGATGGCAACAAAGTCCCAAAAGTGGGATGATATTGGTCTATGAGATAGTGTATAGATTGTATTCAACCATGACCCATGTCACTATCCGTTGAACCAATTCCAAAGAGCAGGAAAACTGAACTTCAATTCCACAAACCAACTTTATGGTCTGTAGAAAGTTCTACGGCCCATGAATGGAGTTCATGGATCCCATTTAAGTCTTCTTGAAACTTGCCAAGTGTTAGAGGAATCTACGACTACCACCTATGAGCCATAGAATATTCCACGGTCCATGGTAACATTAGTCGATGATAGGCCTTAAATAGTAACCATTTGAAACCACAAAACAATGTTCATGGCCTGTAGAACTATTCACGGCTCATAATCAGGATTTTAGGGAATTAAGTAAACACTTTAACCCAGCTCAATAATTAAATAAAAATGGGAGGGGAAGGGGTAAACAATATTTACACCTATTTCTCACAAATTAAAAATATTTTCAAAACCCTATCCCTTATTCCTCATCTCCGATACGCTCTGATCACCAATGAAATTTTTCGGCCAATTTTAGGTGAACATTAGCACTATTCTGATGAAGTGCTAGTGTCTCCAGGATTTCTCTCGACCATGTTTTCACTTATATTCAAGTCAACAAACCCTTAGCCAATTTTCTGATATTCGTTCCTCACTAAAATTTTAATTTTAAGGTTTAAGATTTTTTGCTCATGAATATAGTAGAGTGTGGAATCTTGGTTTTCTTGCCCTAAATAGTTTGAAATCTAAAATTTGAAGGAGTTGTTAGCCCTTTACTATTCAATTGATTCCTTGGCACTAATATGGCATTGGATAAGTAGAATGTCTAAATGATTGAAAGAAGGTGAAATTCAAGTTGTGATGGAAATCTTTATTGCAAATTCATGTTGATGTGATGATGACCTCTACCAAAATTGGATTGGCAATTGAATAAGGTATTGTGTTGTGATGGAAAATGTCAAAATTGAGTATCTCACTCTCTCTCTCTCTTTATATATATATATAAACACACCATGTATTGTGATGGCCACGAGGATTAGATTGATTGGTCAGTGTGGACATAATTTTCAGGTTCAAACTGGAGTTTTACGTTTGTGGGCTTGGTAATTGTTTAAATTTTGGTCATGGACTAAATGGTTTTTGTTTGGTATATGTTGAAAATTTTTTACTCTGTTAGCTATGCCATTGGGTTTTAAATAGAGTGAATTTTGTGAACACTGTTACTTTGGACTGGACTTAATGCTATGAAATTGTTTAATTCTTTGTTGATTGGGCCATTAGTTGGAATATAGTATTGACCCCTATATGATTTCATTTTTAAGGTCTGCAACCATAACCCAGTCAATGAACTGTGGTTCGATCCATAGGTCATAAGTAGGTTCATAATTACATTTCTAGTAAGTAAAATCATTGTTGCTCTATTTCTACAACTACTGAACCAATCCCAAAAAGTGGTCAAAAATATTGCACGAAAGTGCCCAAAATCATAATTTTTATATATCTCAAAATCTGTGCATTATTTCAAAAATCAAACTTTATATTCTTATTTAGGCATCAAAATTGAGTAAGGCATGGGTCTAACCCCGATTTTAGAACAATCATATCAAAATACAAAATTCCTAAGTTGGCAAAAAACAATACAGATTCGTTCCCCAAGCACAACGCGCCATGGTGTATTTTGCGCCCAATTTTCTTGTTCGATCCAAGGCTTTAGGGTCTTGGGTTTAAGTGTTCCCATGCGTGAATGTCATGCCCAAAGTCCCATTAAGGCGGATTGGCACCCGTTGCCTGTAAAGCCTAGGAGAACTAACCTGTATCTACGCACTTTCTATACATATTATGAGGGATTTCTACATTCAACATGCCTTTAATAAAGTAGACAGTAATAACAAGCCAAAAGCTAATGTATATGGCTAGGCCATTGGGACCACAGTGTTTAAAGTAAGAGATATAACCATACTTTAATTTACATAGTCTACAAAGCCTCTAAATAAGGAAAGTATCTGATAATATTGGGACAAGCCCCGCCTTAGCTAACTATACAATAAAAAAAATATATAAGCTCTAGACACAAAAAGCTCCGACGCAACCTGGACTTGGTAACAACAGTTGGATATCATGTACTCCTACTACTAGGGAGATCTACTAGCACCTGTACTTGCAGCATGAAATGCAGGTCCCCAGTAAGGGATGTCGGTATGAGATAATATATTGAATATGTAAGGTAGGAAATACTGTAAATAAAGTAACAACACAAATGAAACTATGCACTGGTGTAGGATAAGAGACCACCCCATAGTTATACTGTGGGATCATGTATTTTATGTTCTTTTTATTACTTTACCTTTACTATATAATCTGTGCGCAACATGTAATACAAATGACCAGCTGATCAGTGGTAATCAATATCGGGATCAGCCTTGGCTAGGCTTTTCCTTTCACCCCTTGGGCTACCCCCCGTGATAGGATCAACCCTGACTAGGTGATTCTTCCACCCCGTGGATTACCACCCATCAACAAGCAATATACTTTATATTATAATTACTTTTGAGATAATTCTTTTGTTGGTCATAATATTGGAACTACAAGAATCTAGATACAACATATGACATGTAAATAATCACAAAAAACAACACCATAATGAAAGGAATAGCTTACATAAATAATGAAATGCATAAGAGGTAGAACAACACATGAACTTTATTTAGTAGAACGAACTCATGTATATTGGTATCCAAGTATGTATACAGGTTTGTAAGTGACTATTTATGGGAGCATATAAACATATAAAAGAGTGGAGACATGGCTATTTGTTATGTCAAAGTAGATAAGAGCCTCTATGTACCAAGGAAGAACCTAGGTTTCATGCCAAGTAATACGAAATCGAGCAGCCTTGCATTCCTCACTGTATGACTTCGCTATTACCTCAAAATAACCTTCCCTTCCTCCAAATATTTATACACAATATAGTAGGTGATAAAACAAGCATTAGCAACCAATAGATACATCTTGGCAGCCCAATCTCATAAAAAAACTATGTACGGGCAGAAAGTGTATAATTGTAAATCTGAGCGTATTCTTTCAACCTTTCCGCCTCTAATCATATTTTCTAATACACTATTATACCCCGTAATAAATTCAATCGAAGTAAATCATTTTATTGGAAAAGTTGATGAACATGACGTAATTTAAATTAAGTAAGTTCGCGGTGCTTAACTATAATTGGAGCGTATATTCTAAGTTGGAGTCAGGAGTCCTCAATTGAATTAAAATAGAAAAGTTTGGGGACCTAATTGAACAATGGGCTAACTAGGATCCCTTAGGGCTATTTTAATAAGTATGGATTCTATATATACCCCTCTTTAGTTCAAAAAAAAAAAGAAGAACTTTGCTCTTGTCTTAAACTTACATATCTACACTTTGAAGAAGAGAAG
>JAOTQJ010193846.1:0-21066 GCA_025642045.1 Solanum sejunctum
TTTTAAAATCATCATAAACTTGTTAACTTAAACATGAATGCATATGAATGAGATAGAGGCTGAAATGCAAGACTTGAAATCATAAAAGGGACTTGATGCATTATAATAAGCTTGAATAGAACAAAAGAGATATGGATATTGCTTATCCATGCCCACTCCGGCTCCTGGAGAGACACATAGGAATAGACAACTCTTCCCAAAGGGCCTTGAAGGACACTACATCATTATCAATCAACTTCTCCACTCATTCGTTCAACACCCCTACTGGGACCTTCTCTTAAGCTAACTTAACCTCCTTAACACCCTCAACCTCAAAGTGTTCTATAAGACTAGAGTCACCAACACATCGCATCTGCCTAGAAGCATGAATAACCAGACGAACCATATCTACACCCATAAGCAATTCCCAAACTTATGTAATCTTTCTAACCTCAACTCTACCATTCTTTTCCACCCAAAGCTTCCAACTCTAATAAGGCAAAAATAAAGGCCTTGCCTAATCTAGTCCTCTCAACCCAAGAAGATTTGGAATCATCAACAACACTATACTATCATTCCCAACTTTCCTCAACCTACTTCCAACCTAGCCAACCAATGGACCCGGCTAGCCTTCTCTTTGCCACCATTATACACCTATGCTAAGTTACTCATGGTCACCCTACTTAGAGCACCAACCATAATACTAGTCGTACCGAAAAAACTAATGCACACTCATATCATAATCTTTAAAGAATTCTCACCACCTTCTTGTTATCCACAGTGCACACTTATCATATTTAGTAAACAACCTCTCATCCTCCAAGACTTGCAACACTACCCTGAATGATTCACAAGCTTTGAACAAATCAATACCTCATTACTAGAGATCACCACAACATATCAACGTAGGGTTTTAAGACCCTATTGTAGTGACCCATAAACATAACCAATGCATAAATCAACTAAGCAACTTCACCACTAACAATAATGCTCACTTGGGGACCAAGCTCAAACCAAAGATCAACCTTCGTAAAGTGACTAACCTATTGTAATTCCCCACAAAGATCAACCATTCTCAACCATAATATTATAACCTTACGGGTTGTACACTTATTGGAAACATGACATGCAAGTAGTCCAAACTACTCCAGGACCTCTAACACATCAAGTTAATTTCAACCAAGATCACATAACAAGACTCCTATGCAGTGAGAACAAAGGCAACCCTTAGAGATCAATTGAACCTCAAGACAAGAATGGACATACCTCTTATGCTACCACTTGAAAACTCCCCTCTCAAAGACAAATTTATTAGGGAGTCGGGATCTAACTCTGTGGGTTCTACTATCTATAAAGACACAACATGCATGCCTCTATCTCAAGTATAACATCAAAACCACCAGACCAAATCCATCAAGCCACAAAGCAAGACCTAATGTAATACTAACTTGGATCAACACCTATGTACTTTCTAGCAACACTACACTCAACCAAGAGAATACACACCAAAGATTCACATCACAACTCGGGACACACAATAAGCCCACTTGCAACTAAGAGAATAAGGACGAAAGAATGGTAGACTGGCCCCAATAAAACACATATATCAAAGTCTAGAAAAATTTAACTTAAAGGTAGTAACATTAGGTGTCTCATCTGCTTCTTGCCTCCTTTGAAGAGCATAGAACCGATTACGCCTAGGAGAATCCCCTTAATCAACCTCATGACCCTTACACTTTTGTGCTTAAGAGGACAATCTATTATTTTGTGACCCTCCTCTCCACAACTATAACAAGCATTGGTCTTCCTCTGATATGGCCAACTATGGTACCTCCTACATCTTGGACACTTAGGATTAGTTCTCCCTTCATAACCATCTTGCCCCCTCGAGTAAGTCACCCCATCAATAGAAATCCTCTTATTTGAAGCACCAGCGGATCTAGATCTTGGGAACCACCATCAAGTCGAGCCCTATTGGTCTTATTAACCCTTTTTTCCTCAATTTTTCTTTCTCTATTTGATCGCCATAAGTCATCAATTGAGACAAGTCTATATGACTAATAAGTAAGGCGGACCGACATTCTTCACTCACCAAGTCAAAAACCTCCACAACAAACTTATTCATCCTTGGCCTAGAGTCAGCAACCAAGTGAGGAGCATACTTTGAAAGTTGATTAAACTTGAGGGCATACTCCCTCACACTCATAGCATATTGTTTTAAGTTAGAACTCTACCAACTTAGCTTCCCTAAGACCAAAAGGGAAGAACCAGTTAAGGAACGCCCACTTGAACTCCTCCCCTAGCACCATATAACCGTTTTCCTTCCCCCTATCCTATTTATCATACCATATTTGGGCTATTCCTTTGAGTTGGTACATCAGTAATTATGCCTTTTCATTCAACCCAACATCTATGATATTCAAGATCTTGTTGACCTCATCAATGAACTCTTGTGGATCTTCATCTACCTTAGACCCATGGAAAATTGGAGGATTAATCCTCATAAAGTCTCTTACCTTAGCCCTCGAGGTAATAGCATGAGGAGCTTGGGCCCCTTATTGTACTTGGTTGACTAGCACTTGGGCAACCATAATAAGGGCATCCTGGAGTTCCCCATTAGTAGGCTACTCCTCGAGAGTTTGTTCTCGTCTTCCTCTATTATTCGGCATGATCTAGCATGGCAAAGAACAATCATTAGGGGGGAATACTTATCATAACTCTATAGCATGACTTAGGACATGAAGAATGGAAACATTTCCTAAAACGTCTCATAGCCTCTTATTCTTAGTCATGGTGTGCTTCACAACCATGAATTGGACTCTATTTGACATGGTGTGTTGGACTCTGAGAATTTATATACTTAGTGCTCTGATACCAAATTTGTCATGACCCAAGCCTAGGGCCTAGATGTCACAATGAGAATGGGGACCCCGAAGGGACCCCAAACAAGCCTCTTAACTTGTCATTACATATCCTTGGCCACGGAAGTATACAAAGACATATAGATTAAGAATAGGGGACAGTGAGAGTAAGGGAAAGCTTGCATAAACATCATAACCAAGAGTTAAGAGTCAAAGCTCGTACATAAGTACCTAATATGTCCAATAAGCACCTATAATACATAGATATAGCGGGGGCCAAGACAAGCTACCAACCTCACCCTCATAGTCAAATATAACATAAGATAGTATCTGAAAACATAGATAATAGGGAAAGATATAAACCAAAGTCATCGAAATGGAGGACTTACCAACAAACTTAGAATAGTACCATCAAACCACATAGGGGAGGAGGAGAATGATCAACTCCGGCACCGATTCCTACATTATTGTATCATGTAGGAAAGAGTATGTGTTAGTGCGTTTGAATGTACTAAGTATGTGGGGTGAAATGAAGCAAGAGATAGCAATGTGATCAAAAATGCTTAACAATAGAAAATATGCATATTATAACAAGATGGCATATATGATCAATGCATAAGGAAAATATGCTTAAGTAATCATGCTCATATAGAATATCATTAGTGAAGGATAGACCAAGTGAACTACTTCCCAAATATAAGGCACACTATTCCTTGAACGGTGACTAAAACTTGATACTCCCCCACCTCAACAAGGTATCTTAGGCTTGACACCCCCTCAGCAAGGTGATTGATACTTGGCATCTTCTACATAGGCATCTAGATATGAAAGCAGAACTCGCGCTTAAGGTGTCTAAGTGGGGGTTTGAATCCCTCAACTACGAAACCGAAACTAAGAAGCTCTTCTTCATATCGAGAAATGAAGTGAGAAGGATTTCTAGCTTGTCTTCCTTATAAACCGGGTAAATGACTTAACCAATCGAGTTGTTCACATTCAACTATGGCAAGTCTTGTTAAGAGCTGAAACCAAGAGTTTAGAGTGGCCAAGCGGAATCCTAGTTTCAAAAAGCACTCATTCTAGGAGGATTCGTTAGCTAATTTTTCTACGCTTAGATCTCTCTTCTCTTAAGGTAATTGAGGCGTGGTACCCCATAAACATGGCAACCAAAGCTTAACATCCCCTCGTCAAGGTGATTGAGACATGGCACCTCTCAACAAGGTGATTGAGGCTTGGTACCCCCTCAACAAGGCAATTAACTTTTAACATCATAGATATATTTCATGAACTCAACATATGTACAACATACTTTCATCATCATAAAGTCATCATATACCTACATTCCCTCTCATCATTATGCATCATACGCATACCATTGTTTCATCATCATTTCATCATTATACAATTATCATGACACTATTCAACTCAGCAAATATGCATTAGGTCTTCAATTCCTCAAGACAACCTAGCTAGACATTTTATCAAACACTTTGTGGGTGTGTAATAGGGGGTAAAAGACCATGCAATTTAGAGATGAAATCATGTAGGAAAATCATTGGTAAAACTTTTAATCAACACCTTGCAAAACCCCTGAGACATTAACATCAAAACCCCTCATCAATTTCAATATTAGATCCAAGATTTGAAGCTCAAAACATGCTATAACAACCATACATCCATGAACTAAAATCATTATGTAGTAAATTTCTCAATATATAAGACCTACATGTAAAATCAACTTTAAGTCATGCAATATTAATTAAAAGAGGGTTTAGGCACCATGCATGGAAGAACCCAATGGTTTTACACACCATACCTTAGCTTTTGTGAATTTCTTGAAGAATTGAAGATTGAGTGAAATCCTTGAAGAAATCCTTAAGATTGGTCTTGAGTTTGAGACTTGAATTTAGGATTAGAAATGAGTCAAGTGTTTGAGATGATATTGGGGAATATTGAGGATGATATGATGGTAAAATAAGGCTAAGTACTGGTAAAAACACAAATAGGAATCCTTGGGTCCAAGACTTGAAATCTTGGACCAAAATCAAAAAAATAGGGCCAAAATAACACAAGTCCGTATCACAGAGGTGACGCAGATGCTCACTGGAAATCTGCATTTTCTGCACGAATGAGTTTTACAAAAATGGGAATAAATTCTTCATCCAAACTTGGAATAATATGAAGAAGAAGTGCATTAGAAAGCTAGTTCAAAGAGCTTTAAGTTGGTAGGTTATGGACCACTCAATTCTTTGTGTACTAAGAGATATTCCCCTTCAAATTTGACCCTACTAAATAGCGTCCTTTCCGTTTTTTGGATTTTGATACGGTTGCTCTAAAATTCAAGTTATACCCATATCCCACTCAATTTGATCCCATAAACAAGAATATAAATTCATATTTTCAAAATAATGAATGGATCTTTAGTTATATAGAAAATAAGATTTCGGTCACTTCTGAGGCACTTTTTCAGGCACTTTTTGGGGTCATTTCAATGATGCTATGACCTTTGACTATCTTATGTTTTATGATATGAGCAATTCCCTTAGACCCTCACCCTTGTTTTATGCTTTTGTTGTTGTTCAAAAACTTCCGTGACTAAGGATACATAATGATATGTTAAGAGTTTTGCTTAGGGTCCTTTGGGGTTCCCCATTTGTCGTGTCACATCTAGGACCTAGGCTTGGGTCATGATAAACATGATATCAGAACACTAGGTTGTTAATAGTCCTCGGAGTCCAATATACTATGCCAATTAGAGTCTTATTCATGGTTGTGTTATCCACCACAACTATGAGTAAGAGGCTATGAGATGTTGTACGAAATGTTTTCCTTCTTCATGATCTATGTCATTCTATAAAAGTTAGGCAAGGTTTCCCCTCTAATGAATGTTCTTCAAAATTTTTATATCATGCCTAATACAAGATAAAGATGTGACGGCCCCAAAAAGTGACCGAAAATGTGCTTTGGAATGCCTGAAATTTTAATTTTCATATATCTCAAAATCCATTCATTATTTTGAAAATCTGACTTTGGATTATTATTCAGGGGGTCAAATTAGGGGGAATATGGTCTATCCCAAATTTAAGAACAAAGATTCAACAATTTTGAAATTTCAAGAATGCAAATTCCAGTAGTGTTTTCGTGTCGCTTCCGCGATGCGCCCTTATGTTATTTTGGACACTGTTTTCAGCTTTGGTCCAAGACTTTATCTTGGGACTAAACATTCTTATACATGTTTTTACCCATAATTAGTCATATTTCACTCTCATATCATCCTAAACATTTCTCAATACTCACTCCAACACTTACTCAAATTTTCACTCCCAAACTCAAGTCCCAACCCCCCATCCTAAGCTAAGGTTCTCATTCAAGGTTCTTCTTCAAGCTTCAAGTCTCCATCTCTAATCCTTACCATGTTCAACTCCAAGATAAGGTATGTTGATTTCTTTCATGGGTTCCTTTCACCCATGATACCAAAGCCTCCCTTTACGTAAATAGCATGATTTAAAGTTGATTTTCAAATGGGTCTTGCATATTATGAAATTCACTGCACATTATGGTAAATTATGAAGTTGTGGCTATTTTTCTATGTTTTCAGCTACAAATTTTGTGTCTGTTGTAAGATTTAATTAGGGGTTTTTATCTATATGTCTTGAGGGTGTTGCAAGGTGTAGATTGATGGTTTTATAATGGATTTTCTTGCATGATTTCATCTCTAAATTGCATGGTTTTATACTACGGTTTCACACCCTCTAAGTGTTTGACAAAATGCCCGGATGTAGTTTCTTGAGGAGTTGAAGGTCAAAAGTATGTGATATAATATGAAGGACTAATTGAAAATGAAATGATTTTATGTATATGATATAACCTATATAAAGTGTTGCATTAGATCATACCCGATCCAGGGGGACAAGAGCCCTGGTAACTGTGTTAGGGGTTTCTGTTCATCAACCATGCAAAGGGTCTATACTTGATCACCGTGTTTGTAAAGTATGATTACCATCAACCATGTCAGGGGTCAATACCACAGAACCACCAAGGGGTTTGTACATTGAATATCTAGCTTGGTCTCTTTTACACATATGATATCCTATGTGAGCGTGAGTTATTGAAGCATGTTTTACTTAAGCATTGATCATACATGTCATATTGTACATTATGCCTATTGCTTAATATTGTTCATTTTGACTATGATGCCTATCTATTGTTTTATTGCATCTTACATACTTAGTACATTCAAATGTACTAATGCATACTCTATGACTATATAATATTCACCATGTAGGAACCGGTGCCCAAGTTGATCAGCCTCCTCCACTTGGCTAGTTCAGTGCTATTCAAGCTTGTTGGTAAGTGCTCCAATTTGGGGACCTAGTCGATGTTTCTTCTGTTATATATTGATACATTCATCTTTATTGCTTATTTTGACTATAAGGGTGAGCCTAGTTACTTTGTCTTGGCCCTCACTTTTATCTTTGTATTAGAGGTGCTTGTTGGACATGTTAAGAATCTATGATATGAGTTTAACTCTTGTCGTTTGACTTTGATATTGTGAAATATTTTTCCTTAACCCAGTTTTCCCCATTCTTTTATCTTTTATGCATGATTTGTTAATTCCACGACCAAGGATGTGTAATGATTCTTTATGAGGCTTACTTGGGGTCCCTTCGAGTCCCCCTTGCACCCTGTCATGTCTAGGCCCTAGGCTTGGGTTGTGAAAAACTTGATATCAAATAATTAGGTTAATAGATCCTCGGAGTCTAACACACTGCATCCATTAGAGTCATATTCATGGTTATGAAGGGTGCCATGACTATGAATAGGAGGCTGTGAGGCATTTTAGGAAATGTTTTCCTTCTTCATTTTCAAAGTCATGCTATAGAGTTGTGGTAAGTTTTCCCCCCTAATGATTGTTGTTTGCTACGCTAGATCATGCCAAACACTAGAGGAAGATAGGCCCAAACTCCTGAGGAGCAACCTACCAGTGGTGTGCTCCGGGATGCTCTTACTATGCTTGCTCAAGTGATGACCAACCAAGTACAACAAAGGGCCCAAGACCCTCATGGTACTACGCCTGAAGCTTGGGTAAAAGACTTCATAAGGATGAATCCTCTAGTTTTCCATGGGCCAAAGGTGGATGAAGATCCATAAGAGTTCATTGATGAGGTCTACGAAATCTTGAATATTATGGGTGCTGGGCCGAATGAAAAGATGGGGCTAGTGGTGTACCAACTCAAAGGTTTATCTCAAATATGGTATGATCAATGGCGGGGTAAAAAGGGAGTTAGTAATATTGTGCTTTGGGAGGACTTCAAATTGGCCTTCTTTAATTAGTTTTTCCCTCTTGAGCTTAGGAAAGCAAAGTTGGTAGAGTTTATGAACTTGAAACAAGGTGTTATGAGTATTAGAGAGTATTCCCTCAAGTTTAATCAACGTTCAAAGTATGCTCCCCATTTAGTAGCCAATCTTAGATCTAGGATGAGTAAGTTCATGATGGGGGTCCCCGAATTGGTAAGTGAAGAATATTAGTCCGCCATGCTAATTAGTGACATCGACTTATCTTGGTTGGTCACCATTGCCAAGCAAATAGAGGAGGAGAAGTTGAGAAATAAAAGGGGGCATGAGGCCAATAGGGCCCAATTTGAGTGTAAATTCCTAAAGGGTGCTAAATTTTGTCAAGGGCAAGGGCTCCCTCATGCTACTAATAGGGGGTTTACCAATGACTACCTAAGGCCTCAAGGTGTTAGTAGGATGGCCCCTATTGATATGTGTTGTCAATGTGGAATGAGCCATGGAAGCCCATGTTTAAAGGGTTCTAATGCATGCTATGAATATGGGGAGCTTGATCACAAAAAGGTAGATTGTCCAAGAAATTGTGGCAATGTATGGGGAGTTAATGTGATCCCATTGTTAAGAGGTGGTCCTCAATATGTTGCCCTTAGGCACAATCGATTTAATTCTCTACATGGGAGGCAAAGGGTTGGTGAAGTCCCCGAGGTTGTTACCGGTATGTTAAAAATCTTTGACTTTGATGTGTATGCTTTGGTTAATCTAGGTGACACTCTTTCCTTTGTTACCCTTTTTGTTGTTAAAAAGTTCCATATTGTCCCCAAGTTCCATGAGTCATATGAAATGTCTACTCCTATTGGTGCCTCTATTGTCACTAGGAAAGTTTATAGGAGTTGTCCTATTTACATTTTGCATAAGTTGTTGCCTTGTGATCTTGTTGAATTAGATATAGTAGACTTTGATGTCATTCTTGGGATGGATTGGTTTTGTGCCTACTATGGTTCTATTGATTGTAGAACCCGTAGTGTCAAGTTTCAATGTTCTAATGAACCCATCCTTAAGTTGGAAAGTCAAGATGTGGTGTTCAAGGGCAGATTCGTTTCATGTATTAAAGCCCATAAGTTGATTTCTAGGGGGTGTTTGTATTATATTGTGAGGGTTAAAGATAAGGAGTCCAAAGTCCCTTTCATGGAGTCAGTTCTAGTTGTAAATGACCTTCTTGATGTCTTCCCAAATGACCTTCCCGGTGTTTTTCCCAAAAAGAAGATTGATTTTGGCATAGATCTACTTCCCGATACTCAACCTATCTCCATTCCCCCTTGCCTTATGGCCCGGGAGAAGTTGAGGGAGTTAAAGGAACAATTGAAAGATTTGTGGGAGAAGTGATTTATTAAACTAAGTCAATCACCTTGGGGTGCACCGGTGTTGTTTGTAAAGAAGAAAGATAGGTCACTTAGAATCTACATTGACTACCGAAAAATTAATAGGGTCACTATAAAGAATAGATATCCTCTTACAAGAATTGATAACTTGTTGACTAATTACAAGGGGCTAGCTTTTTCTCTAAGATTGACGTTCAGTCCGAATACTATCAAGTAAGGGTGAGGGAGTGTGATATCCCTAAGATTCCCTTTTGAACTAAATATGGGCGTTATGAGTTTATTGTAATGTCTTTTGGGTTGACTAATGCGCCAGCCATCTTCATGGACATAATGAATAGGGTCTTCAAACCTTACCTTTATTCCTTTGTTGTGGTCTTCTGCTGATATTTTGATCTACTCACATAGTATAGAGCATATAGGTCATTTGATGGTTGTGATGCAAAGGTTGAGGGAGGAGAGATTATATGTTAAATATCATAAGTGTGAATTTTGGATGAAGGAGGTTTCACTCTTGGGTTATGTGGTATCAGGGGATGGTATAAAAATGGATCCTAAGAAAACCAAGGTACTTAGGAATTGGCCTAGACCATTAACCCTGTAGGATATTAGAAGCTTCTTGGGTCTTGTGGGTTACTATAGAGAATTTGTGAATGGTTTCTCCTCTATTGCTTCTCCAATGAAAAAATTGACTTGAAAGAAGGTCAAGTTTGAGTGGACCAGTGAATGTAAGAGAAGATTCCAAACATCAAAGGATAGGCTTGTATTCGCTCCTATATTGTCACTACCAGATGGGCTTGTGGGTTCTGATATGTGTTGTGCTGCAGCTAGTGTAGGGTTGGGTTGTGTGCTTATGTAAAAACGTAAGGTCATAGCTTATGCTTCTAGACAACTCAAAGTGAATGAAAGGAACTACCCTACCCATGATCTAGAGTTACCTGTCGTGGTGTTTAGATTAAAGATTTGGCATCATTATTTGTATTGGGTGCATGTGGATGTCATCACCGATCATAGTAGCCTCCAATATGTCTTCACTCAAAAAGATCTCAATTTGAGACAAAGAAGGTGGGTAGAACTTCGCAAAGATTATGACATGAGTATGCATTATCATCCAGGTAAGGCAAATATGGTGGCGGATGCTTTGAGTAGTGTGTCCATGGGTAGCCTAGCTCATGTGGATGGTGGTGATAGGGAGATGGATAGGGAGGTGCATAGATTGGCTAGATTTGGGGTTAGGTTATAAGAGGTTGGTGGTAATGGTATTGTGGTTACTGATGGGTCTAAGTCTTCTTTGGTTGATGAGGTAATAGCAAAACAAGAACTTGACTATTCCTTACTTTAATTGAAGGCCTTAGTGAAAGAGGTAAAAGTAGAGGTTTTCTCCCAATGGGGAGATGGTGCCCTTAGGTATCAAGGGAGGTTGTGTTTACCTTGGGTTCATGGTTTGATGGAGAAGATCCTTGATGAGGCCCATAATTCTTCTTATTCTATTCAGCCCGGTTCCACCAAAATGTATAGAGACTTGAGGGATGTGTATTGGTAGGGAGGCATGACGGGAGACATTGCAAAGTTCATTTTCGGTTGCCATAGTTGTCAACAAGTCAAAGATAAACATCAAAGGTCAGGTGGCCTAACCCAAGATATAGAGATTCCCACTTGGAATTGGGAGGTGATTAATATGGATTTTGTGGTTGGGTTGCCCAAGACTAGAAAAGGTTCTGATTCCATTTGGGTGGTGGTTGATAGGATGACAAAATCCACTCACTTTCTACTGGTTAAAACTATATAGGGGGCTGAAAAGTATGCAAGGTTGTACATCCATGAGTTAGTGAGGTTGCATAGGATTCCTTTATCCATCATATCGGATTGTGGTGCACAATTCACTTCAAACTTTTGGAGGTCTTTTCAAAGGGGTCTTGGGACCAAAGTTCACCTTAATGCGGGCTTCCACCCTCAAACGGATGGCCAAGCTGAAAGAACCATTTAAACACTTGAGAATATGCTTACGGCTTGTGTCTTAGCGCTTAAAGGCAGTTGGTATGATCACTTTTAATTGATTGAGTTTGCCTACAACACTAGCTATTACTCTAGTATTGGTATGGCTCCATTTGAGGCTCTTTGTGGGAGACATTATAGATCACTGGTGGGTTGGTTTGAGGTTAGAGAGGTGGCTTTATTGGGGCTAGATCTGGTTATAGAGGCTCTTGAGAAGGTTAATATGACTAGGAAAAGGTTAAGGATAGCCCAAAGTCATCAAAAATCTTAGACCAATATAAGAAGGAAAGATCTATAATTCCAAGTGGGTGATTGGGTCCATTTGAAAGGTTTCTCCAATGAAAGGTATGGTCCATTTTGGTAAAAAGTGGAAGTTAAGTCCAAGGTATGTTGGTCCTTATGAGATGATATAGAGGGTTGGCAAGGTATATTTTAAGTTAAAGTTGCCTAGAGAAATGAATTTGGTTCACCCGATGTTCCAAGTCTCTATGTTGAGAAAATGTGTTGGTAATCCTAATGCCATTGTACCACTCAATGTTTAGGTTGTTGAGGATAACTTGACTTGTGAAGAGTTTCCAATTTAGATCTTGGATAGGCAAGTAAAGATATTGAGGAATAAATATGTGGTATCCGTTAAGGTCCTTTGGAGGAACCAATAAGTTAAAAGTGCTACATGGGAGGTTGAAGTGGACATACAAAAGCTGTAGCCTTATCTTTTTCACTCTACTCAAGCCTAAGGTACTAATCCTGTGTCTCCTATATGATTTCAAGTCTCATATTTCAGCTCTTAAGTCATTCACGTGCATTCATATTTAAGTTGGTAAACTTATGATGATTTTACACTTATGTTGAGAATTTAAAAATGGTGTTTTACATGTTATGTTGCATTCTTGTTGTGGATGATTTGTTGACGATAAATCTTGTCTTATACATCTCTTTTAATTTGGAAACGAATATTTTCAAGAGAGAGATATTGTAGCGACCCCAAAAAGTGTCTAAAAATATGCCTCGGAATACCTACAATCTTAATTTTCAAATATCTCAAAATTTATTTGTTATTTCAAAAATACGACTTCAGATTCTTGCTCAGCAGATCCAAATTAGGGGAGAAGGATCTAACCATTTAATAGCAAAGATTTAGCAATTACGAAATTTCAAGAATGCAAATTCCAGTGGGGGTTTTATGTTGCCTCAACGACGTACCCCTGTGTTATTTTGGACACTGTTTTTCACCTTTGGTCCAAGACTTTGAGTCTTGGGCCTAAAAGTTCCCATACATGTTTTAACTTATACTTAGTCAATTTCACCCTCATATCACCCTAAACATTTCTCAATACTCACTCAAATACTTAGTCAAATATTTACTCCACAAACTCAAGTCTCAAACCCTCATGGTAAGATAAGGTTCTCCTTCAATGTTCTTCTTCAAGCTTCAAGTCTATATCTCTAATCTTCACCTAGTTCATCTCTAAGCTAGGGTATGTAGGTTTGTTTCATGGGTTCCTTTTACCCATGATACGCAAGCCTCCTTATACATAAAATTGCATGATTTAAAGTTGATTTACAAATGGGTCTTGCATATCATGAAATTCACTGCACATTATGTCAAAGTTGTGTAAAGTTGTGACTGTTTTGCTATATTTTAAGCTGTAAATCTTGGATCTATTGTAAGATTTAATGAGGGGTTTTGATGTGTATGTCTTGAGAGTTTTACAAGGTGCAGATTGATGATTTTATAATGAATTTTATTGCATGATTTTATCTCTAAATTGCATGGTCTCATACTACCATTTCATACCCTCTAAGTGTTTGATAAAATGTCCGAATGTGGTTTCTTGAGGAGTTGAAGGTCCAAAGTATGAGATATGATATAAATGACTATTTGATGATAAAATGAGCTTATATATATGATATACTCTAGATAAAGTGTTGCATTAGACCATACCCGATCTAGTGGGCAAGAGCTCGAGTAAACATGTTGGGGGTTTATACTCATCAACCATGTGAGCGGTTTATACTTTTTCACCATGTTTGTAAGGTGTGATTACCATCAACCATGTGAAGGGTTTATACCACACAACCACCAGGGGGTTTGTACCTTAAATAGCTAGCTTGGTGTCCTTTACGCATATGTTATCCTATATGGGAATGAGGTACTTAAGCATGTTTTACTTAATCATTGATCATACATGTAATATTATATATTATGCCTATTGCTTAATATTGTACATTTTGATTATGATGTCTATCTATTATTTTATTGCATCCTACATACTTAGTATATTCAAATGTATTAACGCATACTCTATGCCTACATTATGTCACTATGTAGGAACGGGCGCTCGAGTTGATCATCCTCCTCCACATGGATAGTTTAGTGCTATTCAAGCTAGTTGGTAAGTCCTCCACTTCGAGGACCTACTCTATGGTTCTTCTATTATGTATTGAGATATTCTTATTTATTGCTTATTTTCACTATGAGGGTGAGCCCTGTTAATTTGTCTTAGCCCTCGCTATTATCTATGTATTAGAGGTGCTTATTAGACATATTAAGTATCTATGATATGAGTTTAACTCTTGCCTTTTGACCATGATATTATGCAAGCTTTTCCCTTAGCTCCGTTTTCCCTATTGTTTTATCTTTGATGCTTAATTTATTGCTTCCACAACCAAGGATGTGTAATCAGGCTTTAAGAGGCTTTCTTGGGGTCCCTTTGGGTTTCCCTTGCGCTGTGTTATGTCTAGGCCCTAGGTTTGGGTCATGACAGAGAAGTGTCCGCACACCCGAGGAATAATCGACTCATGGACAGCTCCAAGTTGTTCTTACCATGCTAACCCAAACCATGGCTAATCAAGTCAATCAAGAGGCCCTAGCCCCTCATGCTCCTACTCCGGAATCTCGAGTGAGGGACTTTATGAGGATGAACCCATTAGAGTTCCACATATCTAAAATTTATGAAAACCCTCAATAATTTATTAATGAGGTGTACAATGTGTTGGCTATTATAGGTGTTAGGTCAGTGGAGAAGGCATAGTTGGTGGCTTACCAACTCCAGGGGGTAGCTCAAATATGGTATACTCAATGGAAGGAGGAGAAGGGGAAGGACAATGCAGTTTTATGGTAGGAATTTAAGGTAGCATTTCTCAACCAGTTCTTCCCGCTTGATCTTCGCGAGGCCAAAATAATGGAGTTCATGAATTTGAAGCAAGGATGAACCAACTCTCTAAATGTTCTCCACACTTAGTTACTGACATGAAGTCTAGGATGAACAAGTTTTTGATGGGTGTATCCGATTTACTTAATGAGGAGTATCATGCTGCGATGTTGATTAGTGACATGGACTTGTCCCACCTTATGAACTATGGCAAATAATTGGAGGGTGAGAAGTTGAAGAAAAGGAGAGGTAATGAGTCTAAGAGGGCCCATTTTGAGGGTAGGTTCCAATGTCCTAAAGAAGGCCAATTTTATCAAGGCTAAGGGTCCTCACATGCTTCTAATAAAAGGTTTGCTAATGACTACCCAAGGGCACAAAGTGATGGTGGTGTGGTGTCTAATGCTATGTGTCCAAAATATGGTAATAGTCATGGTGGCCCATGCTTGAGGGATACCAATTCTTGTTTTGGTTGTGGAGAAGTAGGCCATAAGATGATTGATTGCCCATGTAGCTATAACAAGGATAAGGATGTTCATCCACAAGGCTAGGGTACGAATGTGATTCCTTTGGAGAGAGGAAGCCAACAAGGTGGTGCTCCAAGGCACAATCAGTTTTATGTTCTTCAAGGGAGGCAAAGGGTAGATGATGTGCCCGATGTCATCACTGATATGTTTAAAGTCTTTGTTTTGATTTATATGCATTGATAGACTTGGGTGCCACTGTTTCTTTTATTATCCTTTTTGTTGCCAAAAAGTTTTATGTTGAATCTGAATTGTTGTGTGAGTCTTAGGACGTATCTTCTCCCATTGGTGCATCTCTTATTGCTAAAAAGGTCTATAGAAATTGTCTCGTTTGGATTTTGCATTAAATATTGCCTTGTGATCTTATTATGTTAGATATGGTGGATTTTCATGTCATTATTGGGATGGATTGGTTGAATGCACATTATGCCTCTATTGATTGTAGAACCTATAAGGTCAAATTTCAATTCCCAAATTAACATGTCCTTGAGTAGGAGAGTCATTATGTGGTAGTCAAGGGTAGGTTTATCTCTTGCATTAAAGCCCAAAGGTTGATATCTAAGGGGTGTTTCTATCATCTTGTGAGGGTTAGGGATGTGGAGTCTAAAGTCCTTCCCATAGAGTCAGTTTCGGTGGTTAATGAGTTCCTAGATGTCTTTTGAAGTGAGCTTCCTGGTATTCCTCTCAAGAGGGAAATAAATTTTAGCATAGATCTCCTTTCTGATACTCAAACCATTTTTATTCCCCCTTAATGTATGGCCTCAGCGGAGTTAAAGCATTTGAAGGAGCAATTGAGGGACTTGATGGAGAAGGGTTTTACTAGGCCTAGCCAATCACCTTGGACCGATGTTGTTTGTGAAGAAGAAGGATAGTACTCTTAGAATGTGCATTGACTACCAGCAACTTAATAGGATCACCGTAAAGAATAAGTATCTTCTACTAAGGATTGATGATTTATTTGACCAACTTCAAGGGGTTAGTCCCTTCTCTAAGATTGATCTTTGGTCCGAGTATCATTAAGTGAAGATATGGGAGTGTTACATTCCTAAGATGTCCTTCCAAACTAGATATGGGCATTATGAATTTATGGTTATATCATTTGTGGTTATATCATTTGGGTTGACTAATGTACTGGCTATCTTCATGGATCTTATGACTAGGGTCTTTAAACCCTACCATGATTTATTTGTGGTAGTTTTCATTGATGATATTTTGATCTATTCTCATAGTGAGAAGGAGTATCTGAGTCATTTGATGGTCGTATTACAAAGATTTAGGGAAGATACATTGTATGCTAAGTGTGAGAAATATGAATTTTTGTTGAAAGAAGTTTCATTTTTAGGTCACGTAGTATCGAGGGATGGTATTAAGGTGGACCATAAAAAGACGTAAGTAATTAGAAACTGGCCTAGACCTTGTCTCCATGGACATTATGAGCTTCATGGGCTTTGTGGGTTACTATCGGAGGTTTGTGAATGCATTCTCTTCTATTACTTCTCCTATGACTAAGTTGACCCAAAAAATGCTAAATTTGTATGGACAGATGAGTGTGAAAAGAGTTTCCAAACTTTGAAGGATAAGCTTGTCTTCATTCCAATCTTCTCTCTATCGAAGGGGTTAGAAGGGTTTGTTGTGTATTGTGATGCCTCCTGAGTTGGTTTGGGTTGTGTTTTGATGCAAAATGGTAAGGCTATAGCTTATTCCTCTAGACAACTCATGGTGCATGAAAAGAATTATCCTACCCATGATCTTGAATTGGCCGTCGTCGTGTTTGCTTTGAAAATTTGGCATAATTTTTTGTACGGGTTGTATATTGATATGTTCAAGAATCATAAGAGTCTCCAATATGTTTTCACCCTAAAAGATCTTAACTTGAGGCATAAAGGTGGTCAGAGCTTCTTAAGGACTGTGATATGAGTGTGCATTATCACCCCGATAAGGCTAATGTTGTGGTTGATGCTTTGAGTAATGTGTATATGTGTAGCCCTGCTTATGTAAATGATAGGGGTAAAGAGGTGGATAGAAAGGTTCATCAGTTGGCTATATTGGGGGTTAGGTTAGAAGAGGTTGATGATGGTGGGATTGTGGTTGTTGATGGTTCAAAATCTTCCTTTGTTGATAAGGTAAAAGCAAAGCAAGATCTTGACCCCTCCTTGAAAGAATTAAAGTCCTTGGTGAGAGATGGAAAGGTGAGGTTTTCTCCCAAGGGGCAGATAGTGCCCTTAGGTACCAAGGTAGGTTATGAATGCCTAGTGTTTGTGACTTGAGAGAGAAGATTTTAGATAAGGATCATAATTCATCCTATTCTATTCACCCCAGTTCTACTAAAATGTATAGATATTTGAGGGAAGTGTTTTGGTGGGGTGGCATGAAGAGAGACATTTCTAAGTTTTGTGTCTGGTTGCCATAATTGCTAACAATATCAAAGATGAGCATCAAAGGTCAGGTAGCCTAACCCAATATATAGAGGTTCCTACTTGGAAATGAGAGGAAATTGACATGGATTTTGTGGTTGGGTTTCCTAAGACTAGAAAGGGTTTTGATTCTATATGGGTTGTGATTGAAAAGTTGGCTCATTTTCTATCGGCTAAGACTATATATGGTGTTGAAGATTATGCTAAGTTGTATAATAATGAGTTAGTTAGATTGTATGGGTTTCCCTTGTCTATCATATTGGATCATGGTGATCAATTCACTTCACACTTTTAGAGGTCCTTCCAAAAAGGTTTTGGTACCAAGGTAAAGCTTAGTATGGCCTGTCATCCTATAACCAAGCTGAAAGCACTACCCAAAATCTTGAGGATATGCTTAGAGCTTGTGTATTAGAGCTTAAGGATAGTTGGGATTACCATCTTCCATTGATTGAGTTTGCTTATAATAATAGCTATAATTCTAGCATTGGTATGGCTCCTTTTGAGGCACTCTATGGTAGCCTATGAGTTGGAGTTACCTTGCGAAATAGACTTGGTTCATCCGCTATTCCATGTATCCATGTTGAGAAATGTGTGGGTGCCCGAATGCTATTGTTCCATTAGATGTTGTAGGTGTTGTTGAAAACAACTTAGGTTGTGAAAAGGTCCCAGTAGAGATCTTGGATATACAAGTGAAGTGGTTGAGGAATAAGGATGTGACTTCAATTAAGGTCCTTTAGAGTAATCAACAAGTCAAAAATGCTACATAGGAGGTCGAAGCGGACATACAAAACTGATATCCCTATCTCTTCCATTCTACTTGAGCCTAAGGTAGTAATTCTAAGTCTCCTATCTGATTACAAGTCTTATGTTTTATCTCTTATGTCATTAACATGCATTCATATTTATGTTGACACGTTCATGGTAATTTTGTTACTTATGTTGAGATTTTCGAAATGAGGTTTATGTGCATTGTTGAATTCTTGTGTGGGTGAAAATATCTTGCTTATTTCTCTTATATACGTTCTTTGACATTTGGAGAAGAATGTTCCCAAGGGAGAGATATTGAAATGACCCCAGAAAGTGCCCAAAAATATGCCTCAGAAGTGCCTAAATTCATGATTTCAATATATCTCAAAATTTATGCATCATATTGCAAACCCTAAATTCTTATCTCTTTATTATGATGTTGTGCAAGTTTTTCCCTTAGTCCCGTTGCCCCCTATTCTTACTCTTTTATGTTGCTTCTATTACTTTCGCAACAAAGGATATGTTATGATGTTCTAAGAGGCTTGCTTGGGGTCCTTATGGGTTTCCCTTGCTATTTTTCACGTCTAGGCCCTAGGCTTAGGTCATGACATGTGTCGCCTAAGATATAGATCACCCATAGATTGGTTTGATTCTAATACAGTGGATAGCCTTGACATGGACTTTCTTAGAGATGCCATAGAGTAGGTTTATTTGAATCATAGTCACCTACTAAAATCCTAGAGTCGCCAAAAGATTTAGGTTGATAGGTATGATCGACCTTGGAGTTCATGGAAGGTGACTAAGTTTGATTGATGATCTCACCGATGAAAGGTATCATGAGGTTTAAGATTCTAGATAGAACAGGTAAGGTGGCTTACAAACTTGCCTTGCTATCGAGTTTATCTTCAATAGATTTAGTGTTCCAAATTTCTATTTTACAGCTATAAGTCTAATGTGATATCTAGTGATTTGATCAAGTTGGGTCAAGCTTTACTTGTGAGAAAGGAGTTAGTGGCTATTCTAGAATGTCAAGCTTGAAATTTAAGGAGAGATTACTTCGATAAAGGTTTAGTAAAGATATTGACCCTAGAGAGAGTCTACTTGGATGAGGAGTCTAGCGTGTAGACCCATTATCCTTATATCTTTGAGGCTTTAGGTACATTCCTTACTTTGTGCTTGAGGACGAATATAGGTTTTAATTGTGGATGATGTAGTGACCCTGAAGGTCATTTTTTATTTTCTTGACAAAATTAGTATTTTGCCTACTCATTAGGTGCCTAGAGTCACATTAGATTAGCACTAAAAGTTGGTTTTTGAAAATTTTGTGTAAAGTTGATATTTTTTGTCAAAGATTAAATTCTTGAGGTTTGAATTGTCTGATTTTAAAATTTTAAGTCATTCAGAGATTTGAATGTCTGAATGGAATTTCGTCAATGTTATAAGTTTCAGAATGTGGGAATTGGTCTAGGAGAGTTTCTATAATAAGGTTTGGTGTTATTATGTACATTTTAGGTCCAGAATTTGAAATTGAGTTAACATTGAGTTTGGCTTGATTTTGGTTAATGTTTTGAGCTCTGGTGCCGGATTAATATTTTGATTGTTCTAGTGGTATTGGGAGGTGATTTTAGTGTTATAAGCAGTTGTGCCATAATTTGTTAGTTCCTCGATGTTGTTTTTATGTTTCAAGTAGCCTAAGTTAGAATTAAGCTATCTAATTAGGTTCTGGGTCAATGAGGCCTCACATTCAATTTTTGATGATTTCATTGAGTTTGAAATATTGAATTTAATGGTATTACATATATGGCTTGTATGTGCAGGATTCCAAACACATTTTGAGGGTTGATTTTGATTCTTGAATTATTAAAGATGAGTTTTTCTATTCTCTGGTACAAGCCTCGTTATATCGATGGACCTAGTCCTTTTTGCAACCTCACTATAGTGAAGTGGTCTTCACAATAGCAAAGTTGTTATAGCGGCTAACTGACCACAATAGCAAATCCACTATAGTGGCTTCTTTGTCGTTGTAGCGAAGTTTGATATTATTGTTTGGCTGTTGCTTTTGTGATAATTATATCGCTTTAGCGACATTGGCGGGGGCATTTCTAATCCCTGCACTCCTATTTTGAACATTTTCTCCATTTTCAAACTTTGGGAGCTCAGGTGGGATTACTTGTGATTGATTTTTCAAAGGCTTTTGATTAAGTTTCCACTTCCCTAACATTATCCATCACTCCTTGATTTTAACTTCAAACTTAGAAGATTTAATTGAGAAATTTTGGGATTTTCATGAACTTTGAGATTTTTATGATAATGAACTCATTTCAATTCCATTTCCAAATTGGTTCTCACTGGTGATTTCCTAATCATGAGCGGAATGTTTTCATCTAAAAGTTTCCAGATTTTGTCAATAATTTCATATAGTAGATTTTTGGATGATTTTGCCTTTTTTCTCATATTATATAATTTTGATATTTTTAGTTTCGTATTATGATTGTGAATTCATTTCCAATTCAGTTGTGGTGATTTTGATTCGATTAAAAAGGGGAAGGCTTGTCTTTGGAATAATTGATTGGCTAAATTTAGACAAGTGGATTGTAGCCCTTGTTGAGTCTATTGAACTTTGTATTTCCTTTCAATAGAAAGGATTACTATATTATTCTAATAGATATGATATGGATAATAGGAATGTGGAAATGGAGACATGTATGACTTAAATCATGAATTTATGT
>JAOTQJ010193857.1:0-21065 GCA_025642045.1 Solanum sejunctum
AGTTTCTGTGCAGGTGCGGTTAGTTAATAAAACAGAGGAAACTCTGCCAAAATTTTGATAGAATTCTTAGACTTTAAATTGTGGTTTTGTGACTTCATATGGGTTTAAGTGCCTAACCGGCACGAGTCATGGCCCCGGGGTCGGGCTGTGACAATCTTACCACAAATAATCGCACTTTTAACACACTTTTTTAATAATCACTTCCAATTGAAAAAAAATTTACACTATTATAACACTAACCAACATCAAAGTGTAATGTGCTTCCACTGAACCAACAAACAACCAAATTGGTAACCCCAATTTACACCAACAAACTGAACAGTTCACTCAATAATTTTTATAAATCAACTATAACTTATCAACAGTATTAGAACATTTATCAACATCAAAGTGTTATGTGCCCCAATAGAATTAAAAAAAAAATACTAATCCAAAATAATATATGTTAATATGTACCTTTGTAGTTTGACAATTTTTCTAAATCAATCGTAACTTACCTACAAATATTAAAATACAACATTATTAAAAAAGTTATATAAAAAAAGAAAATAGAATTCTTTTTAGCACTTTCCAATAAAAAAAAACTCACTGTATTTATTAAGTTGATTTGATTATATACGTTTTATTTTTTTTTTGGCTTTGCATTTATTTCCTTTTTTCCTTACACACGTTTTGACTCCAGTTTTCAAATCAAATATAACTTCTTCGATTTTGTAATTCACATAGCAACTTGCGTATGTGCATAGGTGGATGCAAAATAAATTAAAAAATAAAAAAAAATAAACACATCCAAGAAGACAGATAAAAAAAACTACAGACAAAATCAAAAACAAAACAACAAGAAAATCAAAAAAAAAAATAGACAACCACCCGACAGCAAACCAAAAAATAATAATACTAACAACAACCACCATAAAATCTAAGACATGTTCATACACATGTTTTACCTTTTCTTTGATTTTTTTCTTTTTTTTTTCATTTTCATTTATTACTTTCACATCATTAGACACGTTTTTGTCTTTTATTTTTTTCTTTTTGGCTTGCATTTAGTGCTCCTGCAATGCAGTTATTACTTTTTTTTGCTTGCACACATTTTTGGATATTTATTTTATTTTTTCTTTAAATTTTTTTGTTCCTACTCATTGACCAAATATAAATTGCATTGAATAATATTACTTTATGTTGCTTCTTTTGGTTTATTTTTGTTTTTCCTTTATTTTTCAATATGCAATCATGGTTGCATATTTAAGTAAATTATAGTTCATATTTCATGATAAATATATTTTCGTGACACATAAAGGTAAAATTGGAGCTTAAAATATACAGTTCGGTTGTTTTCCCTGGTTTTTGGTATATATACATAAATAGTTAAGACAATCTCATTCCAGCTCGCATTGTATTTGAAATTGAAAATTCCTTCTCTTTGCTTCTTCAAAATGGTAAATTTTCTTTTTTATACAAGTGCAAATAATTTTTCACTTTTGTGCTGACAATTATCACTATAAAAATAATAAATATTGATAATATAAAGACAAAAATAACGTTGTTGTGCCTTTTGAAGTTAATTATTTCTCATAAAGAGTGGATCAAGCTAAGACATTTTCCAATTTAAAATACATTTGAAAGTTCAAAGTTTGAACTACTCTAATATATGAAATTGTTATGACATGTATCTAGCTTGTAACATAGAAGTTAGATAATTAAATGAAGAGATTTATAAAAATATCATCTATAATATTGAGATTTTGTATAAAATATATTAACGAAATTTTGATGAGTAGAATTACTAGATTTTCTTGATGGATAAAGCTAGCAGGTAGTTGAGTAAATAATTGAGATATGCACAATATATAAGATAACCCTTATGTCATTGTTGCAAAACAAGTTTAAGAAATCAAATACATATATAAAGTTTTATTAATTAAATTTAAGTTCTTTACGTAAGACTGATTTTAGACCACTAATTCTATTGAACTACCTTTAAAGGTGAACTTCAGTATTTAACGTTTATAATTTTGTGACCTCAGATTAAAACTATACCTATATATAATTGGATTTTCCATTCAATTATTTACCTATACATAAAATTTAGACAAAAACTATCAAAATTTATGTTTTATACTACGTAAAATTCAGTAAAAAAAAATTACTTCTTATCACAATATTTAAAATATGCAAATTTGAATCTGAGACCTATGATTGAATGTAGATGTATACTACTTATTCCATCATAATAATTGATGGTGGTTGTTCTTTTTTACTATCACGAACAAACATCTATAAAAAGTGACAATGATACCTTAATTTTATTTTTATTTTTTTATGGTTCAAGTTTTGTACCTTTAAACTATTTAATTCGTTTTGACTTTCACATGTTAATCACTAGCTGAGAGTCACCAAAGACTTGTTGTTGCAATTGTTTCATGTCGATGGCCCTTTTGAGACCAAGTATCAATGCTTGATATTCTGCGACATTATTGGAGCAATGTTGTTTTAATGTGAAGGAGAATGGAAGGACCTTTCCTTGTAAAGTGACAAACACCACTCCAGCGCCAGCTCCGCCATGATGTGCAACCCCATGAATGTACGTCTTCCAAGGAGGTTGTATTTCAATAGCCATCACATCTTCATTAGGGAGCTCATTAGTTAGCTCCCAATCATCTGGTATCGGATGGTCTACCAAATAGTCTACTAATTCTTGTCCCTTTACAGCTTTTTGAGCGACGTATCACAATCTCAAACTATTAGAATTGGAGATACCACCTTGCCAGTCGGTTGCCGAAGACTGGTTTCAACATGACAAACTTGATAGGATTTGCTTTAGATATGAGATGAACAATGTGAGCTTAATAATAATTCTTCATCTTTTGAATTGAGAAGATTAGAGCCAAACATAACTTCTTGATTAGTGAACAATTCAGCTCATTTGGTGTCATCATTCTACTCAAGTAGTAGAGGGAGTTTTCTTTGCCTTCTCTATTCTCTTGAGCTAATAGGGCTCCAATGGAGCATTCTTTTGCCGCAATATAGAGTATCATTGGCTTTCCAGGTATAGGGGCTGCTAGAACTCGGTGTTTGCCAGATATACTTTAATACTTTCAAAAGTTTTACTACATGTTTGGTCGCACTTAAAAGGAACATCCTTCTTCATAAGATACTGAATGATTGGCATCTCTCGGCTAGATGTGAAATAAACCTCCTCAAGTAAGTTAACTTTCCTTAAAAGATTTTTAACTCATGAATCTCTCGAGGCTGGGGCATCTTCAAGATGGCATCAACTTTAGCTTGATCAATCTCGATCCCTTGATGTCGCACAATAAAGCCAAAAAATTTGCCAGAAGTAACCCCAAAGGCACATTTCAATAGGTTCATCCTTAGCTGATATCTTCGAAGCAATTCAAACACCATTCTTAAGTCTTTCAAATGGTCACCCCTCTTTCTCGACTTCACCACCAAGTCATCAACATAACATTCAATATTTTTGTGCAGTAAGTCATCAAATATATTCTGCACAGCCATTTGATATGTGGCACCAGTATTTTTTAGACCAAAAGGCATCACTTTGAAGCAATATATACCTTTAGGGGTACGAAATGCGGTGAGTTCTTCATTGTTTGGTGAGATGTGGATTTGAGTATATCCAGAAGAACCATCCATGAATGGTATTGTCTTATAACCAGTTGTAACATTAATCATTAGCTCTGGAATAGGCAGCGGGAATTCATCTTTAGGATATGCCTTGTTGAGATCTCTTGAAGTCAACACAAACTTGAATTTAGCCATTCTTCTTTCTCATAGGAATAATGCTTGAAATCCACGTAGGGTATTTAACTTCACAAATAAATTCTGCCTTAATAATCTTGTTGACTGCATTCTCGATCAATGGGACCAACTTTAGCCTAAAACGTGTTTGGACTTGCTTCACAGGACGAGCACCATTCTTGACTGCCGATTGGTAGACTGCTATTTTTTAGATTTAAGCCAGGTATTTACTTGTAACTCCAAGCGAAAACATCCTTATACTCCTTGAGTAAATTCATATAAGTGGTTTCTTCCTCAACTTCTAGTAAAGTGCTTAAGTAAGTTGGCCTTAGGTCTTCATAGGTGCCAAGGTTAACTTTCTTTACAAGATTTATCATGGCTTTCACTCTTTCTTCCAGTCTGGTGGAGCATCTCCAGCATCTTGTTCCTCTTGTAGATCATTCTCACTAATAGATATGTGGTAACACCTAGCAATGTATTCTGATCCTCTATCAACCTTTACTTGAGATGAGGTATCGAGCTTCCTCAAAGTTGCAATATGATATGAGGAGCCTACACTTTCTTCATCTTCCTCACTATCCTTGGTGTAAACCACGGTGTGAGTCTTTTCCTATAGTACCTCTCTACATGAAACCATGAGTTCCACTTATTGCTTCATCCTAGAGGGAATTGTGCTTTGGACATCCTTTTAGATAAGTGGAGAAAGTATTGTCAATCTTTGGTAACTTCTTTGATGCTTCTTATTTTTTTCCTTCAATTATCCTAACCTCTCGAACACAAAATTTCTTGTAGTGGGTTTTCCAAGTTGATCAAAGATAGAAGACCTTTTGTTAGAAGAAGAAGACTCATCTTCGATGGTGATGTATTTATTACTTGTTCTTCTTATGGAAATACGGACCGAAGGTGGTTGGCTATAGCCCAACCCTTCGGGTGCCTCCTGATGACATCATCTAATGGGAGTTTTCCTAATTTATATGGCTTATTAGGCTTATATCTAGCTTTTGCAAGTAACTTGTAAGCATTTTGATCAAATCCCTTTGTATGTTTTATAGGAAGTGACATATCCTGTGGTGGATTTTGGGCCACAAACTCTCCCAGTACCGTTGAAGACAAGTTGATTACATCAATGCATTTGACAGGAAGAGTTAGCCCTCCCAGTATATTTCCCTAAACATCAAATGACTGGCATGTCTCTTTCTTTACCTTCGGAACATAGCAAGATATAAAAGTTAGCTTCTTTTTTGAGGGCATGATCTTCCCTTTATCTGGACAAGACTCCAACTCCCCTACACTGGCCTTGACCTTTCCAACCACCATATCAAATCTTTCGCTAGCAAGTGCATTGGACTTGGTCAATTTGACATCATCGAGTTTTGGTTCTTTCATAATATAATTCTTAAGATAGAATTTTACATCAGCAAAGTATGACTCTGCTTTAGTGAAAGGATTATCATCAGCAACTATTGTTCTTGCAATTCCATCTTGGAGATACTTCAAACATTGGTAGTAAGAGGATAAGACAATTTTGTTCTCATGCACCCAAGTCCTACCAAGCAATATATTATATGAAATCTTTGCATCAATCGCATGCATCTATGCACTAGATCGCAAATCTCCAATATAGATTTCTAACTTAATGGAGCCTATAAACCTCTTCCCTCCTTGATTAACTCTTTGTATTAACAGATGACTTTTACTAAGCTCCTCAGTCATGATGCCTAGTTCTTTCAATGTATGGATTGGCAGAATGTTAACCCCAGGATCCTTCATCAATCAAGATTCTATTTGTCCTCTTCTCTAGCATGTGACCCATTATGTACAAAGGATGATTATGTAGCTTTTCACCAAATAGGGATCATCCTCTGTAAATGTAATTTTTGTATTGCATGCATGTGCTTCTTGAGAAGAGGGTTTTGCAGGCTTTTTAGAAGATAGGGGAGATATTTTTTTATGAGGTTTTGCCTGTTGCTCCTTCTTTATCCGTTGGATGCATCTTTGATGAACTTTCACTTACCGTCTCTCCTTTGTTAGTGTTAAAACATGATGCCTTATTATTGTCTTGGGCAGTTCTAGTGTGAAATCAACTCGGTAAGAACTCTCCAAAAGTCACAGGATGTCGTGTCTTTTGGTAGTGATACACTTTCACCCTTTCTTTCTTTGGATGCATAACTAGCTTTTGCCTCTTTGGTCTCTTCAATATCCTTCCTCTGGTCAGTTTCTTAGATAATTCTCTTCGTGAAGTTGTCTTGTTGCATCTTTCTAGTCACTAGAATCCAACTTTCATCATCATCTCTATTAGTTTGAATTTTATTTGGCTTTAATGACTTCTGTTTTTCAGAAGTATATATCTGGATTGGGTCAAGCGAACCAAAAGTGATAGAGATTTAGTTAGAACTTTTTTTCTCATCATTAAGAACAATCTTCTCCTCCTTAGACAATTGAATGACTTTGTCCTTGAAGACAAAACACTTCTCAAGAGGATGACCCAAAAGTCTATGATATTTGCAATAGTTTGGATCATCGGTCTTTCCAACATCATTGGGTTATTTCATCTTTGGTAACTCGATGAGCTTTAATTCAACCAATTCATCAAATATTTGAGAAACATCAGAATCCAGAAAAGGGTATTCTTTTTCTTGTATCTCCTTTAAAGTCAACTTTTGATTTGGACACCCCTAAAAAGTAGTTTTCACACTCTGCTTTCTGCTTTACTTTATCGTGAATTTCATGAGCGATGCGTTGACAGTCATGGATTCCTTATTATCATTTTTTAGTACAAATCTACTCCATTTATTTGATTCTTGCTTGTCCTTTCCTTTGCGAAGATCGTGAACAAGCATTCTATCCTTTTTGGCAGAAGATATGCTCAACTCTTTATCATGAGCACGAGATGCTATGTCTTCAAAAGACTTAGGTTTGATTCCTTATAAAATGTAGGGAAGCCCCCAATGCATTCCTTGGGTACATATTTTTATTGCAGAAGCTTCACTAAGTCTATCTTTGCAATTGAGACTTACGTTTCTCCATCGATTTATGAAGTCAATAACTGGTTCATCCTTTCTTTGGTGAGTATTTATAAGTTCTACCATGCTCACTGTAGCCTTATGTGAGCGATTAAGAAACTCATGCTCCAGTTGCTCCCAACTGTCAATGAAATGAGGCTCAAGATCTTGTGTACCAGTCAAAGTCATTTTCTTTAAAAGAACGAACGGATGTTTGACGAGATAGTCTCCATAGGTCTTAGTATTATCATATGTCTCCACAAAGTGTGCAACATGATGCTTTAGATTTTTTTTGCCATGGAATTGCTAAAATTTGAGGGGTCGATAACCAACAGGCATTCTGAGGCTATCAACCCTTGGAGTGTAAGGCGTAGTATACATATGAGAAGATCTTGTGGAGATTTCATACTTGTCTTTAATAGTCCCTTGAATGAACTCCTTTAGTTGATCAAGTGGGATCATTCCTTTGGCAGAAACTTGCAACTCCTTGAGAGTTAGCGCTTGATCCGTAGGATTTTCAGTCTCTTGGAACTCAATACCCTTCCTAGGTGTATAGCTAGATTCCCCATCTAATAAGCCATCTACTTTATCCATCAACTTATCGATGCGAGACTCTTGGTGTTGCATATGCCTGGTCCATCCTTCAATCATCTTTGCCAGACTTGCAAGTTGTTCCTCCATGGATGAAGCATTAGTTGTCATCGCTTGCATGATTGTTGGAGGCATAGAAGAGTAGCATGAATTATCATGGAAGTTGATTTTCAGAGGTCTCAGATTATGCGACGCTTGTGGAGAAGATTTATTAGATAAGTCCTAGTCTTTCTCTGCAGTAGAATTCTTCAAACTAGAGACCTCAAGTAGAGCTAAAATCTGCTTGATCTTTTCAGCCACACTGCTTGTGTGAAGCATATGTAAAGGACCTTGCTCCCCTTGGAATTGAAGATCCAAAATCAAGAGTTGGTGCAGAGGACACTCGCGGTGTTTGTTGTCCTAACATAGTGACTTTGATCCTTATAATAGCTCCAATACTTCCAAAAGTAACAATCAGATTTCCCTCTACTTCAGTGGAGAACTTGAAATCAGCAGCCTTGGAGGAAGTTGATTGGGAGTTGATTTTCTTGGAAGCTATTTGAATATTTTTTGATTCTTGAAAAGTTGACATGATAGGTAGAGATTGTCCCACTGGGCGTGTCAGAACTTGTATGACAATAAAATTCGCATCTTAGAAATTAATATTTAAGGAACGAAAAATATTACAATAATCAGTATCTTATTTCAAGAAGTGAGTTCTACAATCTCTATAAATCCTCTGATTCTCCTTTTCAACTATAGATTCAAGGGCTCTTTAGCTTGTTCTTGAATCTTGGAAAACTTGATCTTGATGCGTTCTTGAACTTGGGCTTGATATGATATTGTTCTTGAACTTGATCTTGACTTGTACTTGAATCCAAGGGCTTTTGGAATTGTTCTTGAATCTAGTGGTCTTGATCTTATTGCGTTCTTGAACTTGAATGCGTGATTTCTTGAATTCTTGTTGCTTGTAGAGAAAATTTATGTATTTGATCCACGAGATCTCTCTGGCTTCTTGTTAGAATTCTTGCTGTCAATTCTGAATTATGAGGACCCCTTTATATAATTGTAGAATAGAGGAGTCATGATGAAATCAGACCTTCTTCCAGCCAATCAGATTTAAGGTGACATGGCACAGATTTAAGATGAAATGGCGCAAGAAAAATGATAAGAATAAGACTCCTTTCAAGTGACATGGCAATAGTTAATTGGTTGAGACACATCACTTGTACACGTGGCATATTTTCATTGGTCTTTGATTTGAGATAGGATTACCATGTCATTCTAACACATGGTGTGATCCTATTGATTTTTTTATTTGACTTGGCATGCCACATCATCGACTCATGACATCAAATGGGCCTCTAGAATGAGAGGACATTGGGCCTAATCAAGTAGGTCATCTTTTGTAGCTCCAATAAGTGAATTTGGGTTTTTAATTAAATTCATATTTTATTGGACTTAATTAACCCAACTATATTAATTCATAATATTTATTTTTTGGACTAATATATTTTGAATTTAATATAATTTGAATCATACTATAAAATTTATATTTTAATAAATTTTATATAATTACAAATGTTCAAAAACAAACTCTTACTTATAATTTCTGTTTGTAGTTGGTAGGATTGTTGGTTATTTTTTATTTATCTATTTTGGAAGCTATTTTTTCAAGCCTTTAAATATGTAGTTTTTTGGTATTATGTGCATACAGTTGGTGAAATCTAATATATTTAATTTATATTGAATTTCATGATTTTAGACTTTGTTTTTAGTATGAGTTTAAAATTATACACCTGTGCTTTCTTTGAATACTATTCTCAAGTCCAATTCAAAATTTTTTTATGTTTTATAGATCTGTATCTATTCAAATTGAGGTATGATGCTCTGCTTTGGCAATATGAAACACGTAAGATAGAGGACGAAGCAGTCAGTGAGAGTGAAGCGACAGAAAAAATTGTGAGTCGGATAGAAGCCCTTAAAGTTGTACGCGACTATATTCCACTCAGCGACACTATTGACCGAAATAAGTTAATTATACCCCAGTGGAAGAATTAGATATATTATTATTATGTTGATAATGATTTTATGTAGATATAACAGATGGTTTGCTTCAGCCTTTTGATATTTCTTTTGGGCATTTTTACGATAATGTGTTGGTTTTACTACTTCTCTCTGATATTTGCGATATTGGTTGTTAACTTTTTCCATAGTAATGACCTTTCTTTGGATTCATTTATGTTGTAACTTATGTCAAAATTTATGTTTTTCTAATTAAATTGGGTTGAAGCTTGTTATTTAATTTGTGTAACTGTTGGTTAAGTGTACACAAATAATAATGTTGGTTAATATGTTTTACCTTTGTAAACTGACAATTTTTTTGTAAATCAACGGTAACTTATCAACAAATGTCAAAATACAACATCATTAAAAAATTGTGTAATCATTAACTAATCACATTATTTACACGTATTTTATTTTAAAATAAGCAATTTCAATTGCCCAAAATCAATATTATTACAATACTAACCAATATCAAGGTGTAATATGCTGCCACAGAATCAAAATTAACCAAATTCGTAACCCAATTTTAGACCATATCCCTGAACAACTAACCCACTTATTCTCATTAAAAATTTATGTAATAAATTTGCACCAATTATATCTTACCACAAATAATCACATTTTTAACATATTTTTTTTAATAATCACTTCCAATTGGAAAAAAAAAATCTATACTATTACAACACTAACCAACATTAAAGTGTAATGTGCTTCCACTAAACCAACAAACAATCAAATTGATAACTCAAATTTACACCAACTAACTGAACAATTCATTGAATAATTTTTTTAAATCAACTATAACTTATCAACACTATTACAATATTTACCAACATCAAAGTATTATCTGCCCCAATAGAACCAGAAAAAACTAAAATATTAATCCAAAATAACATACGTTAATATGTACTTTTGTAGTTTGACAACTTTTCTAAATCAATCGTAACTTACTTAGAAATATTGAAATACAACATTATTAAAAAATTTATGTAAAAAAAAAATAGAATTCTTGTTAGCACATCCCAATAAAAAAAACTCACTGTATATATTAAGTTAATTTGATTATATACGTTTTTTTTTTCCTTTTTTGGGGGTTTACATTTATTGTATCTAATTTACATTTATTATCTTTTTTCCTTACACATGTTTTGACTCTTGTTTTCAAATCAAATATAACATCTTCGATTTTATAATTCACATAACAACCTGCATATGTATATAGGTGAATGCAAAACAAATTAAAAAACGAAAAAAATAAACACATCCAAGAAGAAAAGATAAAAAAAAAAAAAACTACAGACTAAACCAAAAACAAAACAACAAGAAAACCAAAAAATAGACAATCACCTGACGCCAAACCAAAGAATAATATTTCTAACAACAACCACCATAAAATCTAAGATATGTTCATACACATATTTTACCTTTTCATTGATTTTTCCTTTTCTTTTTTTCCCATTTGCATTTATTACTTTTACATCTTTAGACACGTTTTTGGCTTTTATTTTTTTTTTCTTTTTGGCCTGCATTTAATGCTCCTGCAATGTTTTTTTTTTTTTGGCTTGCACACGTTTTGGGTATTTATTTTTTAAAAAAAAAATTTGTCCCTACTCATTAACCGAATATAAATTGCATTTAATGATATTACATTATGTCACTTCTTTTGGTTTATTTTTATTTTTTCTTTTTTTGCAATATCCAATCATGGTTGCACATTTTGGTAAATTATAATTCACATTTCATGGTAAATACATTTTCATGACACATAAAGATAAAATTGGAGCTTAAAATGTACAGTTTGGTTATTTTCCTTGATTTTTGATATATATATATATATACACACACACAAATAATTAAGGTAATCTCATTTCAGTTCGCATTGTATTTGAAATTGAAAATTCCTTTTCTTTGCTTCTTCAAAATGTTAAATTTTCTTTCTTTTACAAGTGCAAATAATTTTTCACTTTTGTGTTGACAATTATCACTATAAAAATAATAAATATTGATAATATAAAGACAAAAATAACATTGTTGTGCCTTTTGAAGTAAATTATTTCTCATAAAGAATGGATCAAGCTAAGACATTTTCCAATTTAAAGTACATTTGAAAGTTCAAAGTTTGAACTATTCTAATATATGAAATTATTGTGACATGTATCTAGCTAGTAACACAGAAGTTAGATAATTAAATGAAGAGATTTATAAAAATATCATCTATAATATTGAGATTTCATATAAAATATATTATTGAAATCTTGATGAGTAGAATTACTAGATTTTCTTGATGGATAGAACTAATAGGTAGTTGAGTAAATAGTCGAGATATGCAGAATGTATAAGATGATCCTTATGCCATCATTGCAAAACAAATTTAAGAAATCAAATACATATGTAAAGTTTTATTAATTAAATTTAAGTTCTTTATATAAGATTGATTTTAGACCATCAATTCCATTGAACTATCTCTAAAGACGAACTTCAGTATTTAACGTTTATAATTTTATGACCTCAGATTAAAACTATACCTATATAAAATTGGATTTGCTATTCAATTATTTACCTATACATAAAATTTAGACAAAAATTATCAAAATTTATGTTTTATACTATGTAAAATTCAGTAAAAAGGAAATTGCTTCTTATCACAATCTTTAAAATATGCAAATTTGAATCTGAGACCTATAATTGAATGTAGATGTATACTACTTATTCCATCATAATAATTGATGGCGGTTGTTCTTTGTTACTATCACGAACAAACATTTATAAAAAGTGATAATGATACCTTAATTTTATTTTTATTTTTTTGTGATTCACGTTTTGTACCTTTAAACTATTTAATTCGTTTTGACTTTCACATGTTATTCATTTATTTCTTTTATAATAAATATATCGTAATAACTATCACATTTATAATTTATAATGAACAAAAAGGGAAAAAATTATTGTAATTATGTAATTACATGAAACTTTATAATTTTTTTATTTTAATTTATTTTCATTTCTATTATTCTAAATTTCTTTATTTTTATTATTCTAATATTTTTTAAAAAATATATTTTTATTATTTATATTTTATTTTCTTCTCATTTTTAACTTTACTTGTTCATGTGATTTCCTATAATTGTTTTATATTATTTATATATTTTAATTTATTTTTTCATTAGTATAATTTTGTTAATATTCTAATTCTTAAGCTAAAGTAAAATTCAATGCTCAATAAGGTTATAGTGTTACTTTTTTCTTTTCTTTAATATAATAACATTTATAATATTAATAATTTTGTCAAACATGCCTCTTTTGATGTTCATCGAAATTTTGTATTTTTAGTTTTTATGACTAATTTAATCAAAATATACTAATTTGAAAAATATAAATATTTTTTTTAATAATATTAATTAAGAATATATATTTACTAATTCATATATTTTCAAAAGACAACATATATCTTAAATATTTAATTTAATATTATTTATAAAAACCTTATTTTTAATATAATCTTATAATCACACTTTTGCAACCAAACGTCATACTTATAATTATATTATAACAGATAAATGGGTCAAAGTAATTACTAAATCGTATACTTCAATATAAATACGATGTGACAGGAATATGACAAGTAGGTATATATTGCTGTCATTTAAATTTTTTATCTTATAATAATGTAGTAAATACAACGTCTGTTATTATAACTCCTTTTTGATGCTGGACTCATAATTGTATGTTCAATGTATCACTAAACATACATATTTTTGGATGCCAGTTGTTTTTTTACTGAATTGCATATGTATATAGTTTTTTAAATAATTGTTGTTACTTTTTATAAATTAGTTAATGCCAAGTTAGTGTTTAGCCATGTCATGCTTCGAGTTTACATCCTGAACATAATTGATACTTGAAAATTATTTTTGGCCCCAAGCAAATCATTTGACTTGGCTACTTACTTAGCAGAAGACTTAAACAATAGTGGGAAAAAAACTATAAAAGTGACAAGTTAACTCATGAAATGTCTGCATAAACTAAATGTAAAAGTACATAAGTAATAACTGAACAATTTGAACTAAAATACTGACACATAGTCTCTGGAACCTCTAATAAAGTTATCTGAAAGGATTACTGAAACAGGCCACAAATAGCTAGAACTAAAAATAAAAGCTGAAATAAAACATAATAACTCAAGAGTCTCTGATTGAGAAGAGGTCTCACCAATTGGCTGAAAGATGTTTAGTCTTCAACGAAGCGATTGCTGAGGAATTCTGTCACCTGTGTCTGCATCATAAAATGATGCAGGTCCTAAGGACGTCAGTACGTGAAATATACGGTATGTAAGATGGTCAAAATAGTAACTGAGCATATCATAATATTTCTCAAAAGAGATAAACATAACTTACAATGAAGTAACAATGATAATAAATATTTCGTATGCTAAAATTAATACGTTGAAAATGGGTAAGTAGAAACATGTTTTCTTAGCTTGGAGAGTTTTTCTAACCGACAATCACCACTATGAGCTTCGTGGTGACACAACATCTTGTTCACGCTGCCAAAGCTGTCCTTACTTTGCCGAGGTAAGGGACGAATAATTAAGGGAGTAGATCCATCCCAAAACTGGGCTATCTCAGTGGCTAAAAAGGAATGTACCGTGGTACAATCTTATCCTATGTTGGCTACATAGTTTATGAATTCAAGTAATTAATTCTACTGTCACATATATCGGTGCTCAATACTACTCTCAAAATGGTTTTTATATAGCTCATACTAAAGATTATGACTTCTTGAAATTTGATTTCTCGGGGACTTAGCCCAACTTACTACTTAGCTTTTTCATCTAAGTTCTTTAACTTGACTAAAAACTAATATCAACTCAAATGATTCAAAAACATGCTAGATTTCTTAGCTAATATCCAAAAACCAATTCTTAAAATGTACTTCTTGAACTTAGCTTAAAAGGTACTTATACTAATTTTTTTTTTCTTGAAATAGTAATAAAATTTTTAAGAAACCTCAACAACAATGAATCTTGTTTATATATGAGTATAAATTTGATAATCATACTTTAATGGAATAATATAGAAACCAAGAATCATAATATTCATCAAGAATCCATACGTAACATAGAAATTACCATACTTCACAAAAATCACATGGATTTAATCTCAACTAATACTTGAAAGTTCATGGGTAAAAACTAACTTCTATTTTTAAAGATATTCTCAAAAATAATAATTTTAAGGTGGCCTTACATGCCTGTGAAAAACTTCTTGAAGAATTCCTAAGCCCTACTATCGTTTTTGAATTTCTTGCACGTGAGTTCTTAAGATGGTTTTCTTGTTTTGAACGAAGGAAAGTGTGAAAAAATGTGTGTTTTTAGACTTTAATACGACTTAAAATCATCTAATATAGGATTATGGAGTGTGGGAAAGGTCATAACTACCCCTCCTCATTAAAAGACGAAAACCAGTGAGAAAATGCACTAATGCGCGTCGCGCACTAATGTAATCGATCTGTTTTCGCAATTTATCAGATTTAGTCAAATTTCAAAAAAAAATAAAAATTAAAGTGTGATTTTGCGTTCCTAGTGCATCACGGAAGGGGAGTGGAAACCTCATTGTTTTAAAAAATTTTGGAAAAAAATAATTTGTCTCGGTCGTGTTAAAATCGAGTCGAGATCGTTTTTCGACTCAATTTTTTTGCACTGATCATAAATCCAATCTCGAATTTTCAAATAAAGCATGGGAAGACACATTACGCGCAAGGTCAATTCTAGGGGTATTTTCGTCTTTTCACCAGGTGTTACAACCATAAAATTTTAAATATTTTTAGTAAGTTGTTCTTCGGTAAAGTTTCGATTATGTGTTTGGCAAAAGATTTTGGGAGAAATATTTGATTCTTTTTTTTGAAAAAAATATTATTTATGCTCCTAAGGTCTAACAAAATTATTAAAAATATTCATAAGTTTGTATTATCATTTTATAATGAACATGTTTTATAAAAGAAAGTGACAACAAACACAATTGATATGAATATGAGAAAAAGAGGAAGAAAATAAAAGAAAAATATTATTGATTTGCATACCAAAAACTACAATTACTACTTGTAATTGAAAGTGACCGTTGAAGAGTAAGCTCAGATAAAATTGTATAAAACATGTATATAACTGTATAAAATTTTGTACAAGAAACTAGGACTAAAATTTAAGCCAACACTATAAATGATATTATTTTATAAAATATAAAAGTTTTGAATAACAAAAAATTATACAAATACACGACATATATTTACATAGTTATCAAAAATTTCTTCTCTTTTAAAAAATTATAAAAATTCTTCAAATGATACAAAACTGTAACACTTATTAATATAAATTACAATTTCTACTTCTCCATGTATTATAATTAAAAATTTTTAGATTCGAATGTAACAAATAACAATAAAAAAATATAATAAAATAATAAATTGGAGAAGATGATATTTTCTTGGATACACATTGTCCGTTGGATATAAGAATTAAATGAAGTGACCTACTTATACCCAGTAAAATTAGATAAATAATTAATTAGGTGAAAGCAATATTTGTATTCTCTCCATCTCAAATTATTATTAATTAAAGACTTTTTTCGATATCTAAAAATCTTTTTGTGAGTTCTCTTTTCAATTAAATATTGTCCTTACTTTTCTTGTATTTTGAATTTTTTGGCAACAACTAGTTTAAATTATTTATCATAACATAAATTAACTACCATTGGATCAATTTGTCCTTCCTAATATTTTACTATTTTAGTTAAGACGATGATTTGAGATACTTTTATACTATCATCATTTGACATTTCGGCATTCCATAGAGTTTTATCTAATTAATTATGCAAATGCGTCAATAGCTCAATCAAAATATAATTTTTTTCACTTTATTCCTTTGAATCAGTTCACTAAAAAAACACTAATAAATTTGTCGAGTCATGAAAAAATTTATTATGTTCCTCCTGTAGATATGCCAATTCGTAACTTGGAATAGCAAGTAATGGGTTCAAGGGTAGAAACTAAACAAATAAAATAATAAAATGATAGAAATAGCACGGGAACAACTAAAATATATATATCGACAATAGAATCTCTCTTAGAACTTGAATGTCACTAGTACAAAACAACTAAATATAAGTACAAGTCTTAAAAGTGGACAGAAATATATATATATATATATACAAAAAAAAAAAACTATGATAGACCTCTCATAATAACAAAAGACGAGCCACAAAAATATAGAAGAAAACGGGAATGATCTAGAGCGTTGTGTGCTCACCTTTGCCTTCGAATGATGATTGCTACAAGCTCGAATGCCAGTGGTGGTAACTGGTGCTTGTACCTGTAACACAAAAACAAATGTAAAGTGTAATATAAGCACCAAGAAATAGGTATCTAGTAGGCATCATTGGCCGATTAAGTAAGAAAAGTAAAAGTAATAGGAAATAGTTGAATAAAATACAGATAGAGAGCAAGAACAAAAAGAAATAGTAAAAGTATGCATACGAGTGTAAAAGACAAGCAATATCTAAGGTAACTAAACCCAACTGACACCCCATAAGCCTAGAAGGTACACTTGTGCATAAATTAAAGTAAAATCTGAACGAACCCTCATAAGCCCGAAAGGTACACAGAGAAGCTATCCTAAGAATACAAAAATCAAAGTAAAATTAACTTTTTCTGAAAGTAGAAATGCTTTCGAGCTCTGAATGGAAAGGCACAAAGCCTAAACCTCCAATGGCGGGTGTCACCTCCCTATAGAAGTAATCTTGATAAAGTCGAACTCTATAAGAGTTAAGTGTCACGACCCGAGCTTATACTCTAGACGTGGCCGGTGCTCGCGCAAAAATCATTTCTAGTCCTAAGCAAATCACTTGGTCTGAATAACTTACTCAATGGAAGACTTAAACATCATAAATAATCTAGGGGAAAATGAAACATGTATCTCAAGTCTTACAGTATAATTATGAAAATTCATTATGCAAAAATATGTGAAACTAAAATTAATACTTTAGAAGTAACTAAAAAAAAATAACTAAACACTGTCTAGCTAGTCTATGTAGCCTCTAAAAATACTGACTCTTAACTAAGCACCGCAATTGGTCCATGTTACCTTAATTAAAATAGATACAAAAGCAATAAAGACTCCTATGCTCCTTAAATTAGTTGCTGCTATTGCTGATCATTTTGAGCTAAATTCAAGTTTTCATATTTGTTGGTGTTGGGATGCTTCAGGCTCCAAGTTGAATCCTATGTTAGGACATGAGCTCGAGAAGCTGGTTAAGATCAAGTTCGTGGGGTTAATTTTGGAATTTTGAACATGGTTTTCACATATCTCATTTTTTATCCCAAAATCGGTCCATTTTCATTTCTCACAATTTTAATGTCTTAATGATTGTTACAGTGCTGTGAATCTCCTTTTGGCAACTTGGAAGTGTTTCGAGACTATCCGAAAAGGGAAAATCATCAATGAAGTAGGTTAGAGCGCTCGTGTTCAGCCTACAGGTAGGCTACGACTTCTCTTTTTTTAGACTGAATTTGAATGCATGAATATTGATGGAATTGCATGAATGTTGGCGAGTAGTTAGTTGGATGTATCAAGTATACAATGAAATTCTGTTTGGTCGATTTTGGGGTTGGCGGGTGCTTGTATTTTATTGTTTGATCGTCTACACTTGTTGGTATCCTGTTTATGGTTGAGGTTGTGATATATATTGAAGTATGTTTGGTCTTAGTCTAAGCGCTAAACTAGTGATACCACAGACTCGCATCATTTAGGGCCCATAGGTTGATTATTTTTCACCTAATGTGACTCGAGAGGCATAGATCCTTGTAGACTGATATAGCAATTTGAGTTTGATAGATTTGAGCCTTAGACAAGTCGTGACTTGATCTGAGACCCTACAATCTTCTATGTCCCTACTTTACTCTATTGAGATATTTCTGATCGCTCGTTGGGATTTCTGAGCTTTAGAGATGACTTGTTTTGCCTCTTATGCCACCTAGATTTTTTGAGAGAGTTCATTCGCGATCAGAGGTTCGGGGATTGTATCCCCTGTTTTTTATTACTTAGCATCCTATGATGGAGTCGACTATTGGATTTCAGCTACGAGCTATATTGTTACCATCCATAGGGACCATATCCATGTGTTTAAGGTTCAGTCTCTATGCTCTCTCCTCTTGTCCATAGGGCCGACATTTGCATGTTAGAGATTCTGAATCTATGCTCTCTCTTTTTGCAGCGTTCTATATGATCGACATTATTCTTGATGGGGTTTACACCCACGTGTTAAAGGTTCGGGCTCTGTGCACCCCTCTTTCCTTCAGAATTCGGGCTTACTGGTATTCGATGCTTTTGGTCTAATGGGGCTTCAAATTTATGCATAGCTAGTTATCTGGTGCACGAGTGTACTTGTTGGGCTTATGAGGGCTCAGTGGGTGGGTGTATTTAGGTTAGATAGTCTCCTACACATGTGTACCTACCTATACGTATTGTTCTTGTTCTTGTTCTTGTCCTTGTAGTGTTGTATCGTTAGTTCTTCCTATTTTATTTACTATTCTTACTCAGTCAGCCTATGATGTCTATTGGGTATCTTTTTCTGGTACTCATACTACATTCTACATCTGCTCCATGATGCAGGTCCTAGCACGAGTCGACGATGTTGATTTTACCCAGCTAGTAGCAAACTTCCCCATATCCTTAGGTGAGCATCTGGCATTCTTGGATTCATTTCAGTCTCCCTTAGTGCTGGTGACTCGTCTTTTGCTTTTTTGAAACTAGCCATATTTATATATATGTATATGTATATATTATTTTCGCCCGATTAAGGGTTATATCTCTTCTTAATAGCTCTATATTTATGACTTTCAGGTTTTGGGATGGAGCCTTTTGCTGTAAGTATGTATGCATGTATGTGTGTGTGTGTGTGCGTATATATATTGTGTTGGTTTTTTGTTATCATTGTAAATTTTTGTAAATTGTGACCGTTGGTTTCTTGTTATCATTGTAATTTTTTGTAAATTGTGATCGCTAGCTAGTTTTCTGCCCTTACACCTATTACTAGCAATTTCGAATTACGGGATTGGCTTACTTACCAATGGGACATGGTATGTGTCATAATCACTCGAGATTTTGGATCGCAATAAAAATCTCATGCTGCTATCATTTAGCAACGAATTATAATAAAATTCAATTAGTTTATAACTTTTCAACGATGAGTTAACTAGGGATTACCGATAAATGCTATAACTTATTCCATGTTTTCCTATAGAATGTAACAAGAGTGTTTTTAAGGACATGTTTAAACCTTTGGACCATGTCACAAATCCCTTGTTAAGAACAGCATGAATGTGCCAAATAATTTGGTTATTCCATTTTGTAAAAGTAGAACTTGTTTTGGCCACCATACTGTTCTTTTAATTTTTTTCAAACAAATCATAATGGAAGTGACTTGAAGTAGCATCTTGTGGACATTATTTTATAATTAGCTTGACAGCATTTATCACATATTAATAATAGTACTACTACATTTGTTCTTAAATCAAAAGGAACTTTGTTCTTAATCATATTACCCCAAGTTAAAAAGGACATTATTAATATTTCACACTTTTTTTTATAATTAATGTTGTCAATCAGTCTATGATACTTGACAATGATCCAAGCAGACTATGCTAGATAATCTCCCATATTATGTTAGTTTTTAAGTAATAACAAAACCTATTTTGGAAAAAGACTCAATATGTCATCATCAAATTTTGAGAATAAATTCATTGATGTCATCCATTAAAAGTTTGATGTAAATGAATCCTTTCTTAAGTTTTTCATGTCTAATGCTAGCTCAATTTCCACATGAATTTACAGATAAACCTACACATAAAAGATACAACAAATGTAAAGTTAAAACCACATACTACCAAATAACTATGGATGTATATATAAAGTTTCGAAAATCATGAATTGTTGGAAAAAATAGTTGAAGATCACATAATTAATTCTGAAAAACCTAAAAATCATATTCTTAAAATGAGCCTATTGTCTTTGGGCTAAAAGCTAGCACTATGAGTCATGTGCTATATATTTGCAATGTTTGTATTTTCTTGAAATTCTCCCAAACATTAATTAGGAGGGCTTTTAATTATTTATATTTATTTATGTTTCAAGATATAGTCTCTCTTTGTTTAATATACTCTATTGAGGTATTTGTAAAATAATTATTTTTAATTAGTAAAGTAAATAATAATTAATTTTTTGAACTTCTAGAAAAATTAAATAACTTAAAATAATTATTTTTAAAAAATACATTAATTGATTTGAGAAGGGAGAAATATTTTTTTTGAAAAAAGTAAAGTTTTAAAAAATTAAGGAAAGTAAGGGGGCTCTTTCTTGTCCCTTCAATCTCTTCAATTCACTATAATATATCGTTAGGAATGACAAATGGAGCGGGGTGATTGTGGACCAAATTTGCATAAATCTGCAAAGATTTCAATTTATTCTGCACTGCATAGTACAATTTGTTATTTTCTAACCCCTTGCACCCTCCTCCATAAATTCATCGCATCTAAATTTGGCGGACATAAATATAAAAATAAAAAATTTATTCTTATATAATTTAAAAAATTAAATTATATAAATGTGTCAATAAA
>JAOTQJ010193868.1:0-21063 GCA_025642045.1 Solanum sejunctum
TATTTACTTTATGCAATTTTATTTCGGGAATAGATATTATATCTGAAAATAATGCTACTAGATATATTCTCATGCATTCCCTGTGGGATCGACCTCAACTCTGGTTGAGTTCTATATTTGATCAATGATCACTTTACTATTCCTTTGGGAGTATCAATTTGCGCGTATCAGTATCTTTGATTTTTTGCATTATTTGTAGGTAATACCATCAATATAATTCTTCCATATGGTGACTGATGGGCCAAAATGATACATAGTATGTTTACTGAATCGAAAATGCAATTGTGGTCAATTTCAACTTAATGAAATAACTTGCAGACATACAATGGCCATTCTAAGGTATAGAAGCTTACATGATGAAAAATACTGCTCTGTGTATTATAGCAATAGGAACTTTCGAGATGCATATGCAATTTCTGTTGAGCCTCTTCCATGCAAGAGCACATGGGAGATACCAAAGTACGTTATGGAACCAAGGTATTACCACCGGATTATAAGAGAGCACCTAAATGACTAGTTTATGAATGACGTAAGTTATTCATTGAAGAGAAACTTAAGAGGGCTAAACTATCTTGCAGCAGGTGTAAATCAAGGGCCATAACAGAAAGTCTTGCTCAAAGTATCCCTCTTCGCAAAAGTAGTTTTATTTTAGTTTGATTTACTTAAATGTATTTTTTATTTATTTTGGGATATTGCCAAGTGACTTTTCTTTTTCTATGAATTTGAATAAAATTTTATTTAAAGGTTCATTTGTATTTTATATTATTTTTCCCATCTATGTTATGTTCATACAACATAAAAATCAGCCACACTTGCCTTTATATCAAGGTCACACTGCTTTGTATACCCATTTACATATCAAATATATACATAAGAGACTTTTGTTTTTCCATGAATTTGAATAAAATTTTATTTAAAGGTTCATTTGTGTTTTATATTATTTTTCCCATCTATATCATGTTCATGCAACATAAAAATCAGCCACACTTGCCTAATTCTATATCAAGGTCACGTTGCTTTATATACCCATTTACATATCAAATGTATACACCACAGAAATTACATGTTATTGTAGAATTGATAACATGTACATACAATTTGTATATAAAAAATAATATCGTATCAATAACTTTTTTACATATCATTTCAAGACTCTTTTGCATATGCATTTTGTATATAAAAAATACCATCTCAATACTATTTTTTTGGCAAATTACATAGGCGGTATGATCTGGGAGGCCCTTATACCTGTTCCGTTTGTCACATAGACCCTTCTACTCAGGACTTTTCTAACTGAACCCTCATACCTATCCCGACCCAAAACTAGATCCTAGACATGACACGGTGAATAGGGAACCCAAAGGGACCCCAAACAAGCCTCTTAGCATATCATTCACACATTCTTGATGAAAGAAGCAAAATAAACATCACATGATATAATAAAAGGAAAGCGAGACTAAAGGAAAGTCTTTAATAATCATAAAAGTATAAAAGAGTCAATCTCATAGCATAACTACATCAAAATATCCAATAACACCTCTAACAGAGCGTGGGCCAAAAAATTATTCGGGCTCACCTTCATAGTAACAAGTGTTGAACATAAGGAAGTCTCAAAGTAGCAAGAGTAACATAGATAGTATCCTCGGACTTGAGGATTTACGAAAGCTTTTCTCCAAATTACCGAGCTAGCCACGTGGAGGATGATCAAAAGGTGCTCCGATCCCTATATGGTAATATTATGTAGGCATAGAATATGCGTTAGTACGTTTGAATATACTAAGTATGCAGGATGCCATGCAACAAGACATAAGCCAATATAGTCAAAATGCATAATCATAGGCAATGGATATATAAAATCTCAACATGGCATGCATGATTAATGCTTGTAGTAAAACATGCTTGTAAAATATTCAACTTACATAGTACATATTACATGTGTGGGAAGAGACCTTAACAGACATAGATCAAGCGAGCTACTACTTAGAATCCAAGGCATGTCACCTCCTTGGTAAGGTGATTGAGGCATGCCACCTCCTCAACAAGGTGATCGAGGCATGTCACCCCCTCAACAAGGTGTAGTCTACTTGCCATGGTTGCCATACAATGAATAATCTGAGGCATGTCACCCTCTCATCAAGATGATCAAGGCATATCACTCCCTCGATAAGGTGTGGTATAACTAGATGGATCCACTAGAAAGCCATAAGATAGATCAGGTATAATCTTATGTTGGCATATAATTTAGAGACTAAGACTTTACATAACGACCCATTGAGTCGAGCCCCCATCTTAAGTCTCAATCAATGATAAGTCAAATCCCACAGAATACTTGATATAGTCAAACTTTAATCATAATATGAATAACCTGTAGGAGACATGATAACATGACTTGAGTAGCTCTTAAACATGCTTGACCTCTAATAGTGACCCTAACTTGAACATAGAAGTAGATAACAATAACACATGATCCCTCGCTTTAACATGAATGGCTCACAAGAGGTGAAAATCTTGACATAGGACTTAACTTGACACTTGCAATATCATAGATACTTTTCATGAATTCCATACATACTTGAAGGCCCTTTAATCATCATGAAGTCACTTGACTTATAAATCATATAATAGATCATCAATAACTTCAGAATTCTTGACTTGACATTTTATTAAATACATAGTAAGTTCATGATACTTGTTCAAAATCATGTAATTCAAGAGTGAAATAAGATGAGTAAACATAATGCAAATCAACCCACCAACATGTAGTAAAATCCTCATGTAGGCTACCTTGAAATCCATTATCAAAACTCACCATAAATCATAGTTTCATATCTCAAAACATGCATAGTCTCAATAAACAAAGATCAACTCATAGTGTAAAATTAAAATAGATACTCATGCATAATCAATAATACTTTGATAAAATCCCCAACATAATTCATGCTCATATTTCATAATAAGAGATTACCATAAGTAATACAACTTGAAATCGTGCAATTTTTGTAAGAAGGAAGATTAGGCTCCATGGGTAAAAGGACCCAATGGATGAAACCCACATGCCTCAGAGTTGGTTTTTCTTGAGATAAGCTTGAAGGAAACATAGAGCTTGAAGTGAATCTTTGAGTTCCAAAGTTAAGCTTGAAATTCTTGAATTTGGAATGAGATATTTAGTTAAGTCTTGGAGAGATTTTTGTGAGAGTAATGAGTGGTATAAAGTTGAAAAATAGTTAAGTATGAGAGATTTCACGATTTAGTAGGCATGAGGCTCTGTCCCCGGTGCCCTTGGGAGCATAAGAAAAACTAAGGAAATTTTTATACTGATCTGTGTTTGGTCTGCGAAATAGACCAAACGCCGGGAATATTTTACACTGCTTCGTGCCCCTGGCGCATCGTGTCCATGGGGCGGATGCTCGTTTGAAATTGAAAATTAGCAAAAATTATTTTATGCTATGAGACCTCTAAAATTCGTTTTATATCCATTTCCAACTCAATTTTGCCCCTGATTGAGAATATATAGTCAAACTTTTGATATCACGCATGAATTTTCAGATATATGAAAATTACGATTATGGACATTTTCGAAGTACATTTTGAGGCATTTCAATATCTTCCCCTTGGGTACATTTGTGCCCAAATATCAAGAAACATACATAAGAGAAGTAATCATGAAGATTTCAGCCCAACATGAATGCAATAAATACATTTAAACATCATTTTAAAAATCTCAACATGAATATCAAGAATGACCATGAACTTGTTACCATAAATATGAATGCATGTAAAATAACATGAGGGCTGAAACTTAAGACTTGAAATCATATAGGGGACTTAAATTAGTACCTTCGACTTGAATAGAGTGGAAGAGATATGGATATCGCTTTTTCATGTACGCCTCGGCTTCCCATGTGATACTTTCAACTTGTTGACAATTGTAACATCTGGATATGAACTTGGCAATGTCTCTTTTCATACCACCTCACTAATACACCTCCTACAAGTCTCTATACATATTTGTAGAACCGGGGTGAATAGAATTGGATGAATTATCGATCTCCTTTAAGATCAACTCCCTTAAGTCATCAACATTAGCCACACACAACTAGTCTTGGTACCTAAGGACACCATTTCCCCCTTGGGAGAAAAGTTCCACAATATCAACTTTGTCAGGGTGATAATGCATACTCATATCATAGTCTGTAAGGAGCTCTAACAACATTTTTTGTCTCAAGTTAAGATCCTTTTGGGTAAACACATATTGGAGACTTTGTGGTTGGTAAACACATCAACATGAAACCCATACAAGTAGTGACGCCAAATTTTCAAAGAAAATACCACGACCGCCAATTCTAGATCATGAGTGGGATAATTCTTCTCATACACCTTAAGTTGCCTAGAGGCATATGCTATCACCTTACCATTTTGCATCAAAACACACACTAAACCAATTCTTGAGGCACCATAATATACCACGAACTCTTTCAATCCTTTCGGTAGAGCCAAGATAGGAGCGGAGATAAGCTTATCTTTCAAAGTTTGAAAACTCTTCTCACATTCGTCAGTCTACACAAATTTTGCTTTTTTTTTTAGCTCAACTTAGTCATAGGAGAAGAAATAAAAGAAAAGCCCTTCACAAACCTTCGTCAATAACTCGCCAAACCCACGAAACTTCTAATGTCCGATGGAGTCAAAGGTCTAGGCCAATTTCTTATTACTTTTGTCTTCTTAGGATCCACTTTAGTGCCATCACCCGAAATCACATGCCCTAAATATGAAATCTCTTTCAACCAAAACTCACATTTTTCATATTTAGTATACAATCTCTCATCCCTCAAGATTTGCAGCAGCACCCTCAAATGATTCATATGATTCTCCTCACTATGGGAATAAATCAAGATATCATCAATAAAGACCACCACAAACAAGTTAAGTAGGGTTTAAAGACCCTATCCATGAGATCCATAAATATAGCTAGTTCATTAGCCAACCCAAAGGACATAACCACAAACTCAAAGGGCCTATACCTAGTCTGAAAAGCCATCTTGGGAATATCATACTCCCTCACTTTCACATGGTGATACCCGGACCCAAGGTAAATCTTAGAAAAGTGGCTAGCCCCTTGAAGTTGGTCAAAAAGGTCATCAATCCTTGGTAGAGGTTACTTGTTCTTTATGGTAAGCCTATTAAGTTGACAATAATCAATACATATTCTAAGAGAACCATCCTTTGTCTTCACAAATAACACTGTTGCACCCTAAGGTGACTTACTAGGCCTTACGAAACCCTTCTCCAACGAATCCCTCAATTGATCCTTCAACTACTTCAATTTGTTGAGTCCATATAATAAGGGGGAATGGACATGGGTTGAGTATCAAGAAGGAGGTCTATACCATAGTCTATTTTCCTTTTGGGAGGAAAACCGAGAAACTTATCGGAAAAGATATCAAGAAACTCATTAACCACCGAAAACTCATTAACCACCGAAACTGACTCAATAGGAAGGACTTTTAACTCAACATTTCTAACCCTTACATGATGATAAAGGCAACCTTTAGAAATCAACCTTTGGGCTATAAGACAAGAAATAAATCTACCATTGACCACCATATCATGACTTTTCTACTCAAGGATGGGCTCATTAGCGAATTGGAATTTAACCCTATGGGTTCTACACTCAATAGAAGTATAATATGCATGCAACCAATCCATCCCAAGAATGACATCAAAATTCACCATATCTAATTCAACAAAATCACAAGGCAAGAATTTATGCAATATGAACACGGGATAATTTCTATATACTCTTTTAGCAATAATGGACTCACCAATGGGGGTTGACACTTCATAAGGTTCACACAACAATTCGGGACTAACATGAAGCTTTTTGACAACAAAGGAGTAATGAAAGAAAGAGTGGAACCTAGATCTATCAATTCATAGATATCAAAATAAAAAACCTTTAACATACCAGTGACGACATCGAGCACCTCATCCACCCCTTGTCTTCTTTGAAGAGCATAGAATCTATTTGCTTTGGAGCACCCCACTTATTGGACTTCCTTTGCCCTTGGACTCGCATTAGAACATTGGCCTTGTGGATGACCATCTCTACCTTTGTTTTAAGCATAAGGATAATAAACCAGCTTATGACCCACTTCGCCACAACTATAGCAAGCGTTAGAGTTTCTCAAACATGGACAATTATGATTTCTATCACATCTTTAGCACTTAAGATTAAACATTCTACTACCACCACCTTCGAATTTTAGATTATCATTAGCAAATCTCTTATTAGGAGACTTGGAATACCCTTAGTCTTGGAACTTGTGGCAGTGAGAAAATTGACTATACTTGGAACCTTAGAAACTACTGTCAAAACGAGCCCTCTTGGACTCACCACTTCTTCTTTTACTAAGCTTTTCCCCCTCTAGTTGCTCGGCATAAGTCATGAGATAGGAAAAATCCATATAACCTACTAGCATGGTGGTACTACACTCTTCATTGACCAAGTCGGACACTCCTGACACAAATTTGTTCATCCTTGATCTAGGTTCGGCAACTAATTATGGAGCATACTTGGAGAGCTTGTTGAACTTGAGGGCATACTCCCTCATACTCATGGAACCTTGCTAAGGTTCATAAACTTCATCATCTTAGTCTCTCTTAGCTCGATAGGGAAGAACCGATTGAGGAATATAGGTTTGAACTCTTCCCAAAGGATAGCATTATCATTCCCCTTGTCCAACTTCCACTGTGTAAACCAAATTTGAGCCACTGTTTTGAGTTGGTAGGATGCTAACTTTGCCTTTTCCTCTGAATTAACCCTTATGACGGATAGGACCTCGTATACCTCGTCTATGAACTCTTGGTGATCCTCATCCGTCTTGGATCCATGGAACTCTGGTCAGTTCATTATTGTGAAATCCCTTACCCTAGAAGTCAGAGTGGAAACTTGAGGGGCTTGAGCCCCTTGGTTAATTTGGTTGGTCATAGCATAAGCAAACATTGTAATAGCATCTCGGAAGTTATCTTGGGCTATCCCTCCTCCTTGAGGAGCTTGAGGAGAGGGAGAGGCTAGTTGCTCCTCGAGTGTATGGGCTCTCCTTAATCTCCCTCTTAGAATTGGCATGATCTTAAAATTGGCATGATCTAGAAGAGCAAAGATCATTCATTAGGGGAAAAGCCTCACACTTACATCTAAAGCACAATATAGACTATGAAGAAGTGAAACATTTCCTAAAAAGCCTCACAGCCTCCTATTCATAGTTATAGCGCACTTCACAACCATGAATAAGACTCTAATTGATGCAGTATGTTGGATTCCTAGGACCATTAACAACCTGGTGATCTAATACCAATTGTATTACAAGCCTAGAGCCTAGATGTGATACGATGAATGGGGAACCCGAAGGGACCCCAAATAATCCTTTTAGCATATCATTCATACATCCTTTGTCGCGAAGTCATAATAAACATCACATGGTATAATAAAAAGGAAACGTGACTAAGGAAAAGTCCTTAATAATCATAAAAGTATAAAAGAATCAAGCTAATAGCATAAGTACATCAAAATATCTAATAACACATCTAACGTGGAATGGAGTGAGGGCCAAGACACTTTCTGGGCTCACCCTCATAGTAATAAGTGTTCAATATAAGGAAGTCTCAAAGTAGCAAGAGTAACATAGATAGTGTCCTCGGACATGAGGACTCACTAAAGCTTATCTTCGAAGTACCGAACTAGCCACATGGAGGATAATCAAAAGGTGCTCCGATCCCTATATGGTAATATCATGTAGGCCTAGAGTATGCGTTAGTACATTTGAATGTACTAAGTATGTGGGATACAATGCAATAAGACATATGCAAATATAGTCAAAATGCATAATCATAGGCAATGAATATATAAAATCTCAACATGGAATGCATGATCAATGCTTGTAGTAAAATATGCTTGTAAAACAATCACACCCCAAGTCCCGTTAGGGCGGACTAGCACCCATTGCCGGTAAGGCTCGGAAGAACCAACCTATATCTATGCACTTTATATACATTTTATAACAAATTTCTATAATTTAACATGCCTTTATGCAAGTAAATAGTGATACAAATCAAAAGAAAATGCATGCGACTAAGTCGTTGGGGCCACGACGCTTAAAGTACGAGACATGACCACACTTTAATTACATAGTCTACAAAGCCTCTAGATAATAAAAAGTATTGAATAAGGGTCGGGGCAAGCCCCACCTCAATTAACTATACAATATAACCATATAGACTTTAGACACACACAAAGCTCCGAAATAACCTAGAGCTTGGTAACAGCAGCTGGATGTCCTGGACTCTACTGGGGAGATCTACTAGCACCTGTACCTGCAGCATGAAATGTAGGTTCCCCGCAAAGGACTCAGTACGAGATAATATACTGAATATGTAAGGCAGCAAATACTGTATATGAAATAACAACTCAAATGAAACCATGTACTAATGTAGAATAAGAGCCACCTTTGGATATACTTTGAAATTATGTACTTTAAGTTCTTTATATTACTTTACCTTTATTGTATAATCTGTACACATCATATACTATAAATGACCATCTGATCAGTGGTAAACTGTATTATGATCATCCCTGGCTAGGTTCTTCCTTAACACCTCGGGCTACCACCCATGATAGGATCGTCCCTGGATAGGTGATGCTTCCACCGCTCGGGCTATCATCCATCAAAAACTATATACTTTATCTTTCAATTACTTTTGAGATGATTCTTTTGGTGATCAAAATATTAAAGCTATAAGGATGTATAGGCAGCATGTGATATGTAAATAATCATACAAGACAATATGGCAATGAAGAGAGTATATTACATAAGCAATGAAATGCGTATGAAGCGAAAACAACTCATGAACTTTGTTTAGCAACAAAAACTCATGTACTTGGTATGCATGTATATATGTACATTTGAAGGTGACTATGTATAAGAGCATATGAATATGTGAAACAGTGGAGATATGGCTGCTTGTCATGTAGGAGTAGATAAATGCCTTTACATACCGAGGATCTATGTTTCATGCCAAATGATACGAAATCAAGTAGCCTTGTATACCTCGTTGTGTGACCTCTTTACTACCTTGGAGTGGATGCTTTTTCCCCAAGTATTTTTCTACATCATATTAGGTAATAATACTAGTATTATCAGCAAATAAACACTTCTTGACAGCCCAATATCATAAAAACGATCACCCAGACAGCAAGCTTTCAATTAGTGACGCAAAGGCATTCCTTCAACCTTTTCACTTATAATTGCATTTTCTTGCATCCATTCTTAGTACACATCATATACAACTCATTTTAGACCCTTAACAGTCTTACAATAGTCCACAAAGCATAACACATAAAAATTCTTCATAATATATAAATAAGCGGTACAATATTACATTCTTTCCTCACACTAAAACGTCAACCATCCCGAATCTGTTTTAACTTTACCTAAAGTGTTTTCAATGTTTTTACCACATAAAACCAATAATAATATAGTCTAAAAATAGTCCCAAAATAGGGGAAGGTTGTGGAATAATATATCACAATTCTACACAACCTACAAATGGACAGCATAACGTTACCCCCCCCCCCCCTTCGCTACATTTCGATGTCGATAATTCCAAACCTTTTCCAACTCTAACCAAACTATTTCAAGAACATTTGCACATACAATCAATGCTAATATAGTATTAGAACATTACCTAAGAAGTCATTAAGGACATGATCCAATAGCTTTAAATCCAACAACCCACAACTTCCAACCAACATCACACTTAAGATAGCACAATAAAACTCATTTGTTAAATAATATCAAAATCTAGGCAGCAATCTTAGTGTAATATCTATAACTCAAATTATGTTAAGAACATTAAATTTTTTTTATAATACAGCCCACAAATCATATAGAAATCACTAAAATGAAAGGCAAGAATGCAGCAATTTTCTAGACACATGCTGTCCAAAATTTTCAGCATAACATATTATCATATACTTCATGATTTTTATGAAGAAACCTTAGTAAAAACACAATTATAATCACTTACCTTTATCTTCAAAGTTGATTAATTCCTTAAGAACCCTAAAAGAATCATTTGGCTGCTGCTTTACTAGGTTGAGAAAAGTTAAGAGAGAGGATTAGGAAAGCTGAAAGTTTTCTAAGTGTAAAAGTGAATGGGATTTTGCTGCTTATAGCTCCTCTTTAAAGGCCTCATTTGGACGACTTCCCTTGGGTCTTTCAACCATGTAAGACCGCATATAATGAGACTAAATAATAAGTAGATGATTCCCCTAAAATTAGGCCTAAATGGGCATCAAATCTAATGGACTTTGGCTGCCAATTTTCAGCTTTTCTCTTAATCCATTTTTGGTCCAAATAACCAAGAAGTTTGGGATATACTTGGTCTCTTCTTTCATTCTCTTGGACTGAAATAAGGTCCATTTATGATGCTAAAACATGGGCTAAAATTATACCCTTAAAACAGATTTTATTTGTAATCCAACATGGATAAATTTGACGTCTAACCTCATCTCTGTTTAGCTAGCAAATTCAAGCCACACAAGTAGGTGACTCACCTACTAGATTATTAATTCATACAAATACCTTAATTCTCTTATTTTCTTTAGGGTTATGATATCCTCAATTTAACATGAAACACATATACACTCGACCCTCTTATGCGTTAGACGCCTATATCACCCATTAACACAAGAGTGAAGCACTTTCAAGAATTGACACTAATTTGACCAATTCATATCATGATTTATTTCACACAATATTAGTACATGTATAATGTGGGGTGTTACAAAAATATTCAACTTGCATAGTGCATATTACATGTGTGGGAAGAGACCTTAACCGACATAGACCAATCGAGCTACTACTTGGAATCCAAGGCATGTCACCCCCTTGTAAGATGATTGAACAATGTCACCCATTCAAAAAGATGATTGAGGCATGCCACTCCTTCGGCAAAGTGTGGTCTACTTGCAATGGTAGCCATACAATGCATAATCAGAGGCATGTCACCCCCTCGTCAAGGTGATCGAGGCATATCACCCCCTTGACAAGGTGTGGTATAACTAGATGAATCCACTAGAAAGACATAAGAGAGATCAAGTATAATCCTATGGTGTCACATAGTTTAGAAACTAAGACTTTACATAACGACCCCTTGAGTCGATCACCCATCTTAGGTCTCAATCGGTTCTAACCTAAATCCCACGAAATACTTTAAATAGTCATACTTTAATCATAATATGAATAACTTATAGGAGACATGATAACATGGCTTGAGTAGCTCTAAAATATGTTTGACCTCTAATAGTGAGTCTAACTTGAACATGAAAGTAGATAACAATCATACATGATCCCTTGCTTTAACACAAATGGCTAGCAAGAGGTAAAAATCTTGAAATAGGGCTAAACTTGACAATTGCAAAATCATAGATACTTTTCATGAATTTAGTACATACTTGAAAGCCTTTAATCATCATAAAGTTACTTGACTTGTAAATCATGTAATCGATCATCAATAACTTGAGAATCCTTGACTTGATATTCTATCAAAAATATGGTGGGCTCATGATACTTGTTCAAAATCATACAATTCAAGAGTGAAATAAGATGAGTAAACTTAATGCAAATCAACCCACCAACATTTAGTAAAACCCTCATGTAGGGTACCTTGAAATCCATCATTAAAACTTATAATATATCACTGTTTCACAGCTCAAAACATGCATAGTCTCAATAGAAAAAGATCAACTCATAGTGTAAGCTTAAAATAGATATTCATGCATAATCAACAATACTTTAATAAAACCCCAACATAATTCATGCTCATATTTCATAATAAGAGATACCCATAAGTAATACAATTTGAAATCATGCAATTTTCATAAAAAGAAAGATTAGGCTCCATGGATGAAAGGACCCAATAGATGAAACCCACATACTTTAAACTTGAATTTTCTTGAGATGATCTTGAAGGAAACTTAGAGCTTGAAGTGAATCCTTGAGTTCCAAAGTTAAACTTGAAATCCTTGAATTTGGAATGAGATATAGGTTTTGTGAGGGTTTTGAGTGGTATAGAGTGTAAAAATAGTTAAGTATGAGTGATTTCACATTTTAGTGGGCATAGGGCTATGACCCCGATGCCCTTGGGCACATAAAAAAAACTAAAAACAATTTTGTACTGGTCCGCGTCTAGTCTGCGACATAAACCAAACGCGAGGAAGATTTTACACTACTCTATGCCCCTGTCGCGTCGCGGCCAGGGTGCGGATGCTCTCTGAAAATTAGAAATTAGCGTAAATCATTTTTCACTATGGGTCCTCTAAAATCCAGGTTGTACCCATTTTCCATTCAATTTTGCCTCCTGATCAAGAATACAAAGTTGAATTTTTAATTTCACGCACGAATTTCGCATTATATGGAAATTAGAATTATAGGTATTTCTGAAGCACATTTGAGGCGTTTCAGTACCCACCAAAATCCAACATGTTAAACCTCTCTGACCATTAACCAAGCTTATGTGGCAACTTAATTGTTGACTTGGAAAAGATGCATAATTTTATCCATAGAAAGAGCGTCAATACCATGTTTGACTCAAAAAAAGCTTTTTAAAAAAGAAAAAGAAAATAAAAAGACCCCCAAAAATTAAAAATTAAATAGAACCTATTTCTTCTTTTTTTGAACCACCCTCCCCTTTCATCCCCTCCCCCATTTCTTTCTCTTTCTTCCTTCCTGTTTCCATTTTTTTCTTCTCATTTTTTTCACTTTCTCTTTCTCCCTAAACTAAAAATGAAATTATGTTACTATTTATAAAATGATAGATCTAATAGTTTTTATTTATTAGCATCAAGATATTCTTCAACAAACAAAAGTTTTTAAGAGGACACCAAAATGAAGAAGAAAAGAATGAAGGGAATGGAGATGGTGATTATTTTTTCTCTCTCTTTGTTCCTTCCCATCTCCAAGGGCACCAAAATGAAGAAGAAAAGAATGAAGGAAATGGAGATGGTGATTTTGCTTTCTCTTTCTTCCTTTTTATTTCCATTTTTTTCTTCTATTTTTCACACTTTCTCTTTCTCCCCAAATTACAAATGAAATTATGCTATAATTTATAAAGTGAAAGATCCAATATTTTTTTTTTTTAGCATCAAGATATTCTTCAAGAAAGAAAAGTTTTTAAATGCTTAGTATGTTTATGAAATAGAAGCAAGTAAAAGGAGAGAGCTCCAAAATGAAGAAGAAAAGAATGAGGAGAATGAAGATGGTGATTATTTTTGTCTCTCACTGAAAAAAAAATGGAAGAAGCTTTTGAAAGCGAAATGTTATTGCTATGTAAAATATGTTTTGACATGCCATTTCCTATGTAAAATTTTAAAATGAAGTGGAAAAGTATGTGTACTCGTTTGTAAGTGACACACCATGTTCATGTAAAAAAAGTGTTTACAATGTTGCGTTTTAGTGGGTATGATAGTTTAGTTGGCAAAGTCCTTAGTAGAAGGGTCTATGTAATAAATGAGAACAAGTATAAGGGCCTAATAGGTCATTCCACCTATTACATATAAACTACAGGTCATCATAAAAATTGATGACATGCACATATAATACTAATCTATTTATGTATAAATTGTATGCACCACATGAACCACAAATAAGTATAACCTTGATAACATGCATATACAAGTTATATGTTAATGACATACTATATGACTTTTATATTTCATATAAATTCTAGACTATTTATATATAAATTGTGTACACCATATGAACTAAAAGTCAGTATAACTTAGATAAAATGCATATAGAAATTATATATCAAGGATATATCAGTGACTTTTACATTATATACGAAATAATCATACCTGTCAAATTCTAAACCACATACATATCAAATATATACACTAGAAAAAATTACAAGTCGGTATAAATTTGATTTAAAGGAATATCGAAAATTATATATCAATAACAATGAAGAGGAGACACACAATATCCTAATCATCATGTCATAATAATACAAAATTGATACCAAAATAATATCAATTTTATACAATATAAAACAATATCATATGCATACTCATCTGCTGCATTTTTTTGCATATATATCACTGACCAAGAATAAGGACACATTATACACTATTATCTATTGATTGTACACACCACATAATCTTCGGGTCATTATAAACTTTTTGTATGCATATGTTATAGCCAATTTTTTTGTTAATTAACCAAAAAACTGAAAACATGATCTTAATGAACTACAGTCAGAAATGTTGAAGTTATGTGATCAAAGTCGTCAAAACATACTAGTAGTTTACTGTATTTTGTTTTGTCCTAGGGACTAAATAAAAAAATACCAAAAAACTGAACCTAAGACAACATATAAGTTCACTATGTCCATAAAATTCAACAATTAATGACAGCCTAAAAAGAGATCCCTTGATGTTATCTTGCAACTATTTCTTCGTTGGCCTTGAACCAACATATCTGAAAGTGTCTGGAGTAGCTTCTCTTAACCTACGCGGTCCCCTAAGTTTGCTGGCAATGCTGCCAGTCACCTCACTCTCACTTAAGGTGCCACCATTGTGCTTATATTTTATCACGTCTCGGGAGAGTACCCTAGGCATAATTGACACTCGGAGACTATTTCTAGCCCCCAAGCGAACCAGCTAGTCCCGTCACATTCGTTCAATCAGTAAATCACCGGAGGGTATTCAAAATTTATCTAGCTATCAGTGGGCTATAAGACTTAATATCTACGTCTATCACCTGAAACAAGATTGAAGAAACAATCTCAGTATAAAGAAGAAAAAGGGCGAAAAGAACCCCAACATCAGTCATCATACGTCTATGTTTATAAAACCTCTATAACTACTATCTAAGAAGGTACGATGACAAGCCATGACTTCCACAATCCAAAGAAATACCCTAAAGCAATAGAAAAGAGAAAATAAAGACATCCTCCAAATGCAGGGGAGGACTCACCAAGTCTGGGAACCTCAATGATTCAAATGTTGAAGTCCTTTGTCTATTGAATCTGCATCATAAAATGATGCAGCACCAAAAGGGCGTTAGTACGTAAAATGTACTATATGTAAAATGAGCTGAAATAAACAATATAGGCAAGATAATATAGCAAGATATCAGCTCATCCATCACTCAATCTTATTTCAGAATAAAGAACAGGACTACATCACATCACCATCAATCAAGACTTATACTATCACATCAACCTCAGAGTAATATCAATATGAAATCTATCTGGGAGTTTCTCTAACCAACAACCACCACATATGAGCTGGTGATGGTACAACAAAGAGATGTCATTGTCACATTCTCCCAGTATCTTGCCGGGTTAAAGGACGAGTCTATCACAGGATCCCAAAAGTCTATCAAGTCCTCTGTAGACAAAGAAAACATCCACTTTTACGGTCCAATCATCTTTTATTCTGATCACGTAGTTAATAAGTGCGAGTGAGATCCACTCTTACCCATTTCAATGCTAATACTCCTCCTAGGATTCAACATGCTCATAAGTCTATCAACATCAGGATGGTTATACAACCAAGCTCCCTCAGATAAGGACCTCCACCCATCCGATCATCTACCGACTCAAGGGATTAAGAACATTTTTTAAATTCCAAGTTCTATCTCTAAAAGATCTCTAAGGATCTCCCTCTTAATCAGTTTCAGCAACACTATCCTCAACACTCACTCAATTCAAGACTCGTACCACAATAATCATTCATACATACACAACCCAGGCTCTAGACATCAACCCCTAGCTTCATTCATGCACTCTCTAGCAATTATACATATACAATCTATGCAATCGTTCAGATAATCAATTAAGCAAGTAATTCAAATTGTGATGATCATCAATTTAAGAAAATATATGTAGATTGACAATAGTTTTAAGAAGTCATACAATAAATTGACAATCAGACTCATTAACTTCATCTATCAACTACTACGTTCAATGGGACACATGGGAGAACAATCCCATTTTTTGGGTAGCCTTTATATACCTGAGACAAAGATTGTACTAATCTTCAATAAGGATTGGACTCAAACCCTCAATCCTCTGAGTTTTCCTGTCTCCCCTCTCAAAATTTTCTTGCGCAAGAGCTTAAGAAGAATGAGTTTTAAAAATCCTTAATCGATATAAAACAACTTTAAAAATATGTTTAAGACTTAGGATAGGGTAGGGGATGACCAAAAGGCCCTTTCTGAATTAAAAGAAACTTTTTTAAAATTCATACACTGGTCCGCAATGCGCCAGGGGCCCCGGACTGATACATTTTCGTGAATTTTTGTAATTTCAAGTTCTCGTCGAAAAAATTAAGAAATTAAGCAAGTGTGACTTTGCGCCCTATCCGCATTGTGCCAGCGGCGTAGATCGACACTGCTTTTGCACCATTTTGTAAAAATTATTTTTCAACCCCGCTACTCTAAAATCAGGTCGAGACCAAAATTCTGTCTCGAATTTTCTATCGGAGCTTTGGAAGATGTGTTATGCACACGAATATGTTCTAGATGCGTTTCGATAATCTTATGGGGTGTTACATGTTTCCCCTATTGCAATAAAAGTTTTCCAATCCTTGTGGTAGCTTGCATCAAAATCTTCAGTTGGGATTTTGAATACACCATTGGTAATAAACTCCGCAACAACACATGCGTAGAGGCCACAATCATTGTTATGAATTTACAAAGCGTTGTCATCAAGAAGGAACACATTAAAATATGTTAATGGAATTGTGGTTACTTACTTTAAATCAAGGTCTTGTTGGGGTGTCTTTGGCACTAGCTCAAATCGCAGTGGATCAAGTTTGACATTTGTCAATGTATGCTGCTTGAATACTCGGACAAATGTCCAATCTTTTGCCAAACAAAAAATAGTGCTAAATAGAAATAAATGAATCAACACTGCAATCTTTGAAACACCGTCAACTCTCCTGGTGTGCAAAGCTCCTCCCAAAAGTGAATCATATATGTATAAACATTTGTGCTTGATACGAAATACAACTAGAATCCATAGAAATGAATTACTAACGTTGACAGGAATGATGACATTATCAACTTTGTCCCATGTACGTTAGCAAGCAGGTTGTATCCCTTAATGCATTGATCAACCATATGGTCTGGAGAGACAGATCTCATGTCGTAATTTGAATCTTTCCACTATTTCTCAATATTGAGGATCTGTCGAGTGAAAAAGCTATCCACTGTTATGTATGATGAGTTTGTGTTTGAAGGGTATTTGACTTTTTTTCTTGGAGACAGTACATTATAATATCTACGTACTATTTTTGGTGAAAAAAAAGATATATTATTTACAGTCAACAAAAAAACTAAAAAGGAATGGGAGGCAGTTACAGTCGACAAACAAATTAAAAATATAACACTTTTATATCATTTTTAAATTAAATATCATTTATATAGCAACTATAAAACAATTTTTTTTTGTGTGCGCAACCAACATAAATATAAATTGTGTAAATGCACATCTAAAACTGTATATGAAGTAGGTATATTTTTTCACATGCACATTTCCCACAAAAATTTTTAAAAATGACATTTGCTATATTGATGTCATTTTTCCAATTCTATACAAACTATATTCAAAATACCAAAATCTATATCACTTTTATACAAAATATAAATCAAGTGATCATACATGGCAAGTTATATATATATATATATATATAAACAACATAAACCATAAATTCTTATAACTTGATGATATTCACATCCAAATTATATATCAACAGCATATCAATCACATTTAACAAATTAAAAAAGAATGGGAGGCAGTTACAGCCAAAAAACAAATTAAAAATATAGCACGTGTATATCATTTTTAAATTAAATGTCATTTATATAGCAACTATACAATAATTTTTTTTTGTACAGTCAACATACAAAATATAAATTGTGTAAATGCACATCTAAAACTGTATATGAAGTAGGTATATTTTTTCACATGCACATTTCCCATAAAATCTTTGAAAAATTACATCTAACTATATTGATGTGATTTTTTCAATTCTATACCAACTATATTCAAATGGATATCCAAATCTATATCACTTTTATACAAAATATAAATCAATTAATCACACATGAAAAATTATATACCATTTATATATATGAATTGTATAAAACCACATAAACTACAAATCTTTATTACTTGATGATATTCACATCCAAATTATATATCAATCACATACAATATAGATACCAAAGAACCCAATCTAAATCAGCTGTATACAAACACACACTATTTCATATGCATACTCTTTCTATGCCATGCTTCTATTAAAGTTTCTCAGTATTTTTTTTTAAGAGAACATACCTGATCGTCCCATGGTCTTCCAGTGTGAACAACTGTGTGAAACCATTCTTTTTTGTTGACTCTTAGGACACCAAAATTCATTTCATACTCCATCTTGTCGTGTGCTACAGCGAAAGCAGATTTCCTGCCATGTGATTTGTGTAATTATAGTATAATATCGATTTGATAAAGTAAAAGTCCCCTATGAAGTTTTAACACCTCAATTGAAATACCTACCTACCTTTTCTGGATGATGTGCTTTTGTACACCCAATCCGTAAATTCGTGATGAGATCACCGTCTACCTCAAAGACAGACTGGTATTGAAATGGATGTTTTACGCAAAAGTATATAAGGCCATCTCTAACACTGCTCTCGGATTCCGGCAGCCTGACGTATGGAGATGAAAAAAATTTATTGGGATTCCTTGTTCGTATTTGTATTTCGGGTGTTTCTGATTCATTGATGACTGTGTCCAATGCTACGATATGGGTGAATGTAATTTTAGAAAAGTCATCTAGACTCGGAGCTTTTATAACATTGGATACATGAACATCTTTGTCGCACGCGCCAAAACCTAATGTGCACAAAATTATTATTTAGTAAATGAGATCGTGGATTCTAATATAGAGAAATAAAAAAATCATAAGAATAATGCGCTTACTTTGATTTTGGACATGCTCGTCCAGAATTTGCACGTCTGCAAGGGGTTCTGCCTCAACGTTGCCGAAAGGAATAGGTTGCCCAAACAATACACTCACATGATCTTGACACTACATAAAGGAATTGAATGAAAAAATGGTAGAAACTAAGAGAATCTCTCGTATCATTCTCAAAAATAAAAAGAAAATTTTTATTATGAAAAATAATTATGTATTGAATTTGTTTGAACTACTTACTTCTAGTTGCAAGTTTGATTGTTCAATCCCATTATGCATGTTTGCCCCAGTGATGCCAGCTTCGTTTATGTTCAATATTGATGATGGATGTTTTGCAGCAACTTTTGTGTGATGTTCAACATTTGTGGTACCCTGAGTTTATCAAAAATAATTAAACTATATAAAAAGCATATACAATATATATATAATATAATGTTCAATAAACTGGCTAGTTTACCTCATTCTGATAACTTTCATGTGGCTGATTCATTGAATGCCTCAATTCATGCTGGAGGAACTAAATTGATTGGTCAACGTACGCTTTCAAGTCGCTCAACTGATTGTCCACCTTGAAAAAAGCAAAATAAAGAAGTATAATTCCAATAATGTATTAATATTAATTAAATATATTTAAAAAATTATCTGTAATTCTTACAACTTTATCCTATAACACTTTCAACTCTACGAACTCGAAAAAAGTAAAGGACATCCATACGATTATTTTTTAAAAAATAATGCCATAATGATGATAACAGGTAGTTTATAACCACTTGTGCAAGTTCACTCTTGAGTTCAACATATTTCTCTAGTGAAATGTTCTTGTTCACTGATGGTGCCATCTCGTTCTCGTTGTTTGGATCAATCGATGATTTCTCACAGAAACTCTGATCAATAAACTTTGACTCATCTTCTGTGAGAATCATGACTTGAATTTATACTATATGTTTTTTTTTTTTGAAAACTCACAAGTCAGACTTGGGTATAGAATGCATATTGATAAAATAGAATTGAATATATGGATATGATATGTAAGTGATCTGCGTGTTGTGTATGTAAATGATATTAGAACTATATATATACATATTTTATGTTTTTAGTTCTGATCATGCCAACAGAAGAGGATGTGTGGGGTGTTAATGATTAATTTAGAACATTTACCTGACTGTCATAGCGTCTGAATATTGACTGATGAAAGTATTCAAATCGTATCGACTCAGATGATGTCATTCAATTCAATATATGCGGTATGCGCATCTGAACTACCTTGCCACTGAAATATCAACCTTGTTACAATACTCATAAAATCAGATCTGGGCAACCAAATAAAATTCACCATAAAAAAATGATGATGGACTGGTATCCAACTTGTGGCTGCATTGAAAACAATCGTCTCCCCATGGATAGTTTATATATTCCCCAATCTCAACCAAGTCAACGTATTTCTCATTGATATGGGATTTGGTTGGCTTCATACCAAAAAGAAATGAATGGATAAAATATATGATTGCCATCTTAACAATATTTTCCCCGTTTATGACATCTTTAGCCTTAAATACTTTATTTGAACTCCGACCTAGAAACTCTATGTCGACCAAGAAAATACAACTCAAGCAACTATTAGGGATTGATGGGTCTGACACAAACTCACTATGTACACCATACTTGAGACCAATTATCGCAACGAATTTTCTTATCCGGAAATAAAGTTCGGTGCCATTCATGTTAATGATAAACATGTCATCCTTTCATTTTGAGTTTCAGCTAGTAAGAGACTACCAATGAATTGTGGTTGAACCTTAATAGATGACATATCATTGAAATACCCAAAAGGAGTTGCTAAAAACTCCCTGAACTGTTCATCACTAAGTCGTTCCTTGATATCATCAAATAGACACGTATTTATGTAAGAAGCCCAATTTGAATATGACTTCCTTGCCTAGTATATTAAACATATGTTTATTTCATCGTTAAGGATAAAAAACTACAAGCAAATTTCAAATTCAGGAAACAAACAAAAAAAAACATAT
>JAOTQJ010193898.1:0-21056 GCA_025642045.1 Solanum sejunctum
AGTTGAAAATCCGATTTAGTGTTTGTCTGGGTGCCCAATCGGCACTAATCACGGTCCCTGGGTTGGGTCGTGACAATTAAAATGTGTATAATTTAACTAAACACTTAATTTGTAGGATTATTGAATTTATTTCACTAGTCAATATTGTAATCAGATGTATATATATATATAAACTACACCAACAAGTCACAGTCTAAAATTGTACCTTGTTATAAAAGTCAATTTCTTTTTGGCGAAGAAGTTTTCACAAGAATCTTCAGAAAAGTCTAGAGGAATTGGAGAAAAAGAAAGATAAAAGAAGGAAGAAAAGTTTCATTCACTTCTTAGAAGAAAATATGCTTTGTTTCTCTTAAACAAAATTCCTTTATAAGCCTAAAGGGATACAACTTTTCAAAGAGTTGTGTATCTTTTCTTTAATTAATAAATAAATATACAAAATATATTATATTATTTAAATATTAATATGGATATTGGTTTGCCCATATGGGTGACCCAATCTAAATTCCTTCATCCCTCACTCACATATAGTGGGTCAACTCTCATTCCTATTCTGTAACATTCATACGTATGACTAGACCTGTGACTAGTGCATACTTCGAGTGCTTCGTTGTTATACATCTGCATACAATATACAACATCTCAATCAATGAAACTTAGAGTAAATTATAATATGCAGTACCCTAGATCATTTAACACGTTCATATCTCTCATTATCTCTTTTCTTAATTTTGAGTTCATCATTATGTACTAGTCTCGCAGACAGACATGAAGGACGTCAATAAACACACCTGATGTGATAATATCCAATGATCTTCCTCATCTCATGAATCTCTCAATCTCAACGTGATATGCTTTTCTAAAAATATTCCGCCAGACTGAATCAACCATGATCTCTTGAGAATAAACTAAAATAGCAAATACCAAATTGAATCTCAAGAAACTGATTTAAGTCATGAGGGTACAATATGAAAATTACTTATAATTTTCAAGGCTTCACATAATAACAAGTAGGTACTAAACTTGTATTGCCCTTATGGGTCACTTTATGTATAAATGGTATGAAACATGTATCAAGTACTAATTCCTTTCTCATGAAGCGTATGCCCTTTATTAATTAAATATTATACAAATAATAAGATAGACAACTCATGTCTAACTTTAAGTTCACAAATCTACTCATTATTTATTCTTCAGGACTCATATCTGGTATTAAAAATAGACTAACTCACTTTAATCACACATGATTAAAATACAAACTAACATATGGCATTTTGATTATAAATTTTTAGCTCTCTATTATCATCACTTCTGACAATAATAGTTTATAATTATCTCATCTCTACTTGTCACTTAGATAATAGAGATGATTGCCTATTTGAATAGGTCAATTTTTTTGTCTATTCGACATACTTTTTATTCTTAGAAATTTTATATACACTATATAAAATAATATATGTATATGAACCAACAAGAATGAAACATAGGCATTAAAGAACATTAACTTCAATAATGTGAATTTACATGAACATACCTAAGAAAATAAAAATAAAAATAAAAATGCATCAGCATCTACGTAAACCCAATGACTTCACATGTCTTTCATAAGCATCATATGCTATGGATCTCGTTAAAGGATCAGCAATTATTTGATGTGTAGATATAAATTTTATATTCACTTTATTTTGTACTTCCATGTCTCTTACAAAATTATACTTCATGTCAATATGCTTCATCTTCCCATGGTACTTTAGATCTTTCGAGTAGGTTATTGTAGCCTAACTACCGTAATTGATTATGACAGGCTTAACCACATTGTTACATACACCCAAGTGAACCAAAAAATGCTTAAACCAAATAGCTTCTTGCACAGCAGATGAAAGCGCAACAAACTCAACTTCCATAGTAGACAAGGCTATGCATGATTGCTTCTTGCTACTCCATGATATGGCGTCATTATTAAGTAAGAATGCATATCAAGAGATGGATTTTATCTCATCTAAATCTCCTCCCCAATTATCATCTGTGTAGCCTTTGAGTTGCAGATCTTTTCCTTGATAAGATAAGGAATAGTCTATTGTACCTTTAAGATATCTCAATATCTTTTTACCTGTTTTCCAATGTTGCGACCTTGGATCGGATTGATATCTGCTAACTATCCCAACAATATCATAAATATCAAGCCTAGTACACATCATAGCATATATGAGGCTTTTGACTGCATTAGCTAAGGAACTTTTCTCATTTATTCCTCTTAATATGGAGTCTTAGGACACATCATTTGATTCAAAGCTTCACTTTTAGAAATTAAAATGTTTAAGGGTTTATAATCTTACATATTAAAATGTTCAAGAACTTTCTTAATGTAAGGTTCTTGTGAAAGAGATAATAATCTCTTTGAACAATTTCTTGAAATCTTAACTCAAAGAATATATGTTGCTTCACCCATATCTTTCATCTCAAAAGTAGATGATAACCACTCTTTTATTTCTTTTATAAGATCAATGTTATTTACAACTATTAGTATGTCATCTATATACAATGATAAGATTGTAAACTTATCTTTGAATCTTTTGATATACACAGAATGGTCTTCATGAAGCATAATAAATCCATATGATATGATTGTATCATGAAAACATAAGTACCATTGTCTAGAAGATTGTTCAAGGCCAGAAATCGACCTTTAAAGTCAACATACTTTATTTTCTTTGCCTTTTTTCACAAAACCTACAAGTTGTTCCATGTAGATTTCTTCTTCTAGTCCTCTATTGAGAAATGCAATTTTTACATCCATTTGATGTAATTCAAGATTCAACGCAGCTACTATAGACAAAATTATATTGAAGTAAAGTGTACAATAGGTGAAAAAGTTTTTTCATAATCAATTCCTTCCTATTATATGTACCCCTTAGCTACTAGATCATGTTCACACTCCAATAGTAAATCAGTCGCAGTCAATTATAAACCTAACAAAAGGTTTGGGTCGAATCAACAGGGAATACAGGGCTTGACTAAGTTGATCAACTAACAATCATTTCAAGCATTGATCACTATATTCTCTAAAATAGGGGGTTTTGTGATTCAAAATAAAGAAAAAAAATAAATACTATACAATTTATGCAAGAAGATAATCAAATTGACGGACAACTTGGGAATTATATTCCCCATGATTCGTTGACTCAATTACCCTAGACAACATAACTCTAATAAGGAATTCGCATGCAGAATGGTAACTTAGGTTCTTCTAGCCCTCTTGTGAAGGTGGAGGTCGAAATTCACTATGGCACTTGGTCGGCAACCATGGTATGCCAACTAGCCATTACCTATTGTCCCAGTCAACCTCCCTGTGGTCATGTTTGATTGATTAGACGATAACACATCAATCGAATTTTGTCATCTACTTCCCTTTTCGTATTTGTCACTACCTTGGTCGGGATCGTGATAGTAGGTGGGATTTAGTGTTATCCACCACCAAACAACAATCAAAGCGAAGTGAAATAAATAATACATGCAAAAAAAATCCATAAAAAAAATGCACAAAGTATAGGTTATTTCAAATCAACTACTCATGGTTCCCACAACCCCAAGTTGTGGGTGCTTAGCTACTCATGGCTAAGGCAAAATCAACAACAATGAATATGAGAGACATAGTTGATAGATTACCCAAAATAATGAAGAATAAAAAACACCTTTGAGTTGAAAATCACAAGCTTGGATTAATAGAAGATGAGTACAATGTGATTTTCAATCCCCAAAAATGGGTGTTCAAATTAAAAAATGAAATCTACACTAAATCCTAGAAATATTCAAGAGAGAATATTGAAAGTGATGGAATCTGAAAAATATTCAAAGGCTATAGGTAAAACCCTAAAATTAACTATTTATACTATTTACAAAAATACCCTTAAAATTAAATAGAAAATACAGCTGGCAGCAATTACGCCTCAGAGATACGACTCGTAGGGTGACCTGTGAGTCATAATCTGAATTTCGTAGTCAGCACTTGGTATTTTGGACTTGACTGCTATGACCCATAGTTTTGAGCGATTGCTTGGTCTATGACTTGTATGCTCTTCTTGTAGTCTAGGCCTGCAGTTCTTGGTCCAAACTTTTGGCTCACTGTTCCTTGCTATGATCCCCACCTATACGAGTCGTAATGAGACCTATGACTCGTAGGGTGACCTCGAATGGCTAACCTTCAGTTTGCAGATTATTAATTTTTTTCACTATTTATTGCTACAAGGGCACCTTATGACTCATAGCTTGGGTTACAACTCGTAGTGTGGCTCGTATGTCCTATACTTCAGCAAAATCTGCAATATTCTTCCAAAATTATGCCAACCTATATTTTATACAAGAACAACACAAAAACACATAAAACCATAAAAGTCACATTAAAAACTTGCAAAATACCTTGTTTCAAGCATCAAATGTGTTGTATTTTGACAGCACATTAATACCCTCAACTTAGAACTATTGCTTGTGCTCAGGAGATGACTCAATCTAAGTAGACAATTAGAAACCCATAACAACTACTCTAGTGGCGTACACATCACTTAGTTCTAATTCAGGTTACCAACTCTCATTTCTAAAACCTAATTACAAAGCTACCAAGCAAACCAAAACACAATAATGCATCTGACAGTCCCACTATGACAAATGAAAGAGTATCATCAATCCACAGTCATTGAACAAGTCATATATCAATCATGCAATGCAAATGCCCTCATAGAAAAGAAGTCCCTATGTCTCACTCAAAAAGCAATCAAAGTTCGGGGACTGTGCAAATGCATGATTACCAACACCATAGGCTTGCCCCTATACTCAAACTCCAGACTGTCGACTAGTTAAACTAGGATCACTTTAGGACTTAATAGGCTTGTAACGTAGGCTCATGGGGCTTTGGTATTGCACTTTAGGCAAGTAATGACTAAAAGCTATACTTGAACCACATTTTTCAACACTTTTACCTCCACAACTCTACCATTTTTATTATATTCTCCCTCATTCTTCTTTCTTAAGCTTTTTTGGGTACTTTCTTTTTTCTTTTTCAGTTGTGCCTTATTTTTGAACTAATTTTGCTATTCTTTTCAATCTAAGGCACTTTTATTTTCTTTTTCTCTCACCCGACACATGATTCTTTTCTTCTTTCTTTCCTTCTAAACTAACCACCTCATTTTCATTACTTTACCACAACAAAGGTCACCCTCAACTTAGGCGTTTAGCCTAAGGTAAAGTGCACAATATCCATTCCTTAAACCAAGGCCACTTTTGTTAACCGCCCTCAATTTAAGATTTTTGCCTCAATCAAGGTTCACATGTTCAAGGATAGACTAGGGCCAATATCAATGTATTTCACAAAATAAAGCTAGGCTAGCTAGGTATTAAGAAAAAAAGGTACATATAAAGGTCAAACATTTGGATCAAATGATTAACTACTACATTTAGTCTGTCATTTAGGCAAAAGTGGGCTAACTTAAAAGAACAATGGCCTAAGATCCTTTCCCCATCAGCCACATCTTCAATCCAATCTTAGAGTAATAAGGCAAGTTCTGAGTCGGTATACATTGCATGAATATGACAAAATAGGCTCACACACACATGGCATTGCCAATACAATCACATAGACTCACAGGTCATGCTTCAAGCATCAACTTCATTATCACACCAAACATTGCAAGATAATCATATGCAAGATTGCAATAGTAACAAACAATCCCAAAAATTTTGAGGGTACCCAATTTTCAAAGCATTCATAAAATCATTCAAGATTATGCACATGCCAAAAGATAATAACCACTATATATCTATAAATTATCTACACTACCTAAACATGCCAGTTCAACAGAAATTAAACATATCCACAATGAAAAGAAACGTAGTAAGAAAACCTTGGGATCAAATATAGGGGAAGTTATGGACTCAAGGTTACTTAGACTTCACCCTAATCCGTAACTTCCCACACCCCATCAAAAGAAAATACTTTGTCCTCAAAGTAAACATATATATATATATATACCACAAAAACCAAATTTAAAACCAATCATCTAAAACATAATTAAAACTAACATTCAAAATAAAATATTCAAAAGTTTCCAAAAACTGACATAAAAACAGTGTCTAAAATGAGAGCAAAATATCCATAAGTAGGAATAAGGATGGAGGTCGAAAGTATCAAACACGTGGTGCTCAAGCATCGACATCCATCTGATCCTGGGGTCCTAGGGTCCATTTTCCTCCTCGATAGTTTGGGCTACAGTTGTACCTGAGCTCTCGTCTCCCTATGCTATCTGCTACTCAGCTCTCTCTCTTCTTATAAATACCATTACTAATGACTCCTGCACCATCGCATCAGCAATCTGCTCCTCTAATGGTGCAAACTCATCATCAGGCCTGGGTCTCTTCTGGCTCATGGTTACATCATCACTCTCGAGGGGCCTCTTCCCATGGGAATACGGGCAGTCATCGAATAAGTCAAAGACATCATCACCCGTCGATGCCTCCTCTAAGGATGCTATCAGAGCCGCTAATATCTTTAATAAGTCAGCCTTGAACTTGGCCAACTCATCCTTCATAGTAACCATGTCAACGGGTCGTGCATCCTTGAGTCTCTTCTAGACCTTATCCTCAAAGGCATTTACTCTGAATCCACTGCTCTAACTCTCTGATCTACCATCTCACGAGTGTATGCCTTGGCCCTCTCCTCTACCTCCTGGACCGTCTCATGAATCCAAAGTTTGAGCTGCCTCTTCAACCTACTTAGCAAGAGCTCCGTCTTTGTTAACCTACACACCAAAGCCTGAAAACCAAAAGCAGACATAAGAGGATAGTCTATGGAATCAACTTGAGTAGTGGGAGGTGCTGGTGCAGGTATGTATGAGGATGGCCTCGCCTCTGTATCAATAGGTCGAGGCGGGTCTAATGTAATTAGAGTAGAACTGGTGGTGGGTAGAGTTAGCTCCTATGTCTACGGCTCTAGAGGAAATGGATCTAGGATAGGAGGGGAGGCTGCTCACTGTAGGGCCACTGGGTTTTCATCAGCCTTAATTAGCGTAATATCCATTATATGCACAGCCTCTATATATGGGTCATGATAAGGATCGACACGAACACCCAACTCACTGCACAAACAATGAATTAATATAGGGAATGGTACTGAGGTGTTAGTCCGGACAGTGGACTCATGCATCTGCTCTGCCATGACTCTGGCCCAATCAATCTCATAGCCAGCTAGAATGTTGGCTAGTACTACAACTTTCTCCAAGGTGATCACATTATCTATAAAAGTAAGCCTGATATGCCAATGGATAATAGACCATCCAAATTTAGCCCGGAATGAGAGGTGGGATTTTACGATCTGATCAGCATGGTTTGTGACCCACTTCGGCTCAAAACTCCCCTCACATATCTGGATGGTTATACACCTGAACAACTCAATTTTTACCATCACATCCTTCTCGCTCACTATTTTCCTCATCTTTGTGATCCTATCATCATATTCAACAGTAGAATGAGGGACCCAGTAGTTTTGCCCAAACTGAACCCTCCTAATAGCCTCCTATGAGATGTCTACTGTTTGACCCCTTACTAATACCTCTCGTAACCTTGGCCACTCTATAGGTTTCTTCCTTTTAGGAAGATCTCGAAGAATGATGGCATAGTAGGCTGGGTAAAACTCCTGGACTAGATAAGGGGTGTACTTATCCAATCACTATGATATCCACCTTAGCCCATGTCTATCAATCTCAGTATCTAAGCATGTCACCCTTTCCAACCCGAAGTCATTCAGTCTTGACTTCTCATGGAAATGCCTGACAGGCTTTCCCTGTCCTTTTGGCACTAAATCCTTATTATAAATAGTTTTTATCCTTGGGATGCCCCATCTTGGGTCAGCCGGAGGCTATGATTCTACTTTCTCCTGCTCAACATGTGATGCCTTCTCTGATTCTGTCTCAATGTAAGTAGGAGTCATCTGCGGTGAACTGCTACCAGATCTGTTATCATTGCCTTACTCCTCAGACTGGGAGGGACTATCCACTTTTATCAAGGCATGTGCAGTGCAAGCTCGAGTCTAAGGCACATTTGCCTTGGGGTCTATCCAGACTTTGTGGACTTCCATAGGTCTATCAGATTGCTCAGTCTCGGAGGATTCATCAACCAACTTCCTTTTGAAGGACTGGATAGCTTGTTTATCTTTTGGAGGTATTTTTCCTAGAAATCAACCCCATAACACGCAATGAGCACCCTAGTGCTTAATCAAAGAGGACTCACACAAGAGAATAAACAAAGAGTAACAAAACTAATAAAAGAAAACATAAAGAAAATACACTGAACCAGTTGCAGGTTTGGAGGTACTAGGCACAGGTATGACTCATAGGGTGTGATCTACGAGTCGTACTGTAGCCTCGTAGTGCCAAGGTAGCTGAGAAAATTCCATTCTAGAATCTGGTACGAGGCATAGGTATGACACATAGGGTGGCCTACAAGACGTAGTCCAGGCTCAGATCACATTCTAGAAACATTTTGAAATCACCAGTCAGGTCCACGAGGACCCCACTACGATTCATAATAGTCGTAGGTGGGTCTCGTATGGAAGTGTTAAGGAACACTAGGTGATTGTTTCCTCCTACAATGGACCACTATGACTCATAGCGTGACCTACGAGTTTTAGTGCATCCTCATAGCAAAAAACAGAAGGCACTTGTGCTGCCTTTAACCTTACCACAAAAACTAAAAATCATTCAAACTAACAATTAAACAGCATCAAAGCAAAATATCATCTCAAATATACAAAGAAATCAATTTCATAATCATTACATCTCGAATTCACAATTATCCCACAATTAAGAAACAATCCCCAATTACATTAAATATATGCCCAAGAACAACTATTCTCCAAACTCGCAATTAGTAGAACTAACACACACTAAAAAGAGTTTAAAGAAGTTCAAGATAGAGCCCCACAATACGTACCTCATAGATAAATCATTTTCAAAATATACCCATATCAACTAGATTCTAATCTCGACATGAGTTTAAAAATTTCCAACCAAAGAGCATGCACTACACATATGATCAACATGTCGTTATCACACTTAACCAGTAAAGGCAATTGCATCATTCAAAACCATACTAAGGGATTGAAATCGACCACACCTTCATTTTTTATATTCACAAAGTCATTTTTTTATGGCTATACTCACTATGATCATTAAACACATATTCATCTAACAATATTCAAAGATCATAACATGAGTGTGCCAAATTTAACCAAGAAAACTTACCAAATGAGCAAATGAAGATCAAATACATGCAATGAGAAATAGGAAAAAGATGAAACCCTAGTGTGATGCTTTAGCCGGAGGTCTTGCTGGAATTCGGTGGGGTGTGACGGAATTGGGGTCGGAACAGTAAGAGTTTTAGTATGGGAAAACTTTTTAGGGAAGAAACTATTTAAAAATGAGGGAAATAAGGGGTCAAATGAATATTTGACCCTTAATATACTCAACTGGGTTAACTATTAAAATTCTGCAGGTCGGGTCTATGAAACCCCGAATACAAGTTGTAGGGCGTCCTATGACTCGTAGGTCCTAGTCTCATAGTAAACCAATCACTTAGAAAAATTCAAAACTCATACTTGGGCACTACGAACCCCTCTTACGACTCATAAGGGACCCTAAATATCATAAGGTTGGCTCATAGTGTGTGGGCCAACTTTATTTCATCATTTTTTCCTTCTATGAGGCATGACTATGAGTTGTAATATCCACTATGGCTCGTAGGCCTGCTTGTAGAGGCTGCTCTACTGTAATTTTCTTCAAACCTTTAGCTTTTGATATATACCTACAAATGTCAAAATACACCAATTTCCAAAATAACACAACTGATTCAATGTTTTCACACTCAAAATAAACATTAATCCACTACCTAACAATTTAAACAACCAAAATGAACTTAAAACAAGCCAAAAATATAAAAGATACTTGGGTTGCCTCCCATGAAGAGCCTTGTTCAATGTCGTAGCTTGACTTTGTCATCATCCATCATCAAAAATCTTCAATGGCCTAAATTTCACTCTTAAACTCATCCAAATATTTCATTGATTGGCGAATGTCAAACATAACCTCTGTATTGGTGACCCCAAACCTAAGTTAACTGGAGTCCATATCCACCAAGGCTCTCCCAATGGCTATAAATGGTCTACCTAATATGATAGGCACCTCAAAATCAACCTCACAATCCAGGATCACAAAATCAGCTAGAAAGATGAATTCATCAACCTTCACAAGCACATCAAAAAGTATTCCTTCTGGCTTTTTGATAGTTCTATCTGCCATGAGCAACCGCATTCTTGTTGGAGTAGGAGTGCCAAGACCAAGCTTTTTGAACATGACAAGAGGCATAAGATTGATTCTTGCTCCTAAGTCACACAACGCTCTTGCAAATTTCGCATTATCAATGGTACAAGGAATAATGAATGCACCGGATCCTCTCGCTTTTGGACAAGGCATTTGGTCATGATGGCACTACATTGTTGGACCTCTTGCAGAAGCTAGTAACTCAATGTATGCTTCTTTGTCACCAAATCCTTCGTGTGCTTAGCATATCTGGACATCTTTTCCAAAGCTTCTAGAAGGGGAACGTTGATTTATAATTGCTTTAGCATCGAGAGGAAGTGTTTGAATTTTCCATCCTCCTCCTTCTTCTTAAGTCTTTGAGGGAAGGGTAGAGGAGGTTTTGGGATCACTCTAGCCTTTTCCTGCTCTCTCCTTCTTCCTTTTGCATCCCATCACATTCTAAACCTTTTTCCTCATCCACAACTTGGTTATCAATACCCTTCCCACAAGGTTCATCCTCAACCATTGACATAGGGAGATCGATGGTACTTTTACTACTTCTAGTCATGACTGACATGTTTTGCCCTCATTCTTCATATTTTAAACCGTATTGCCTTGTAAAGTGCCTCTTTGGTGTTAGTTCGATTGCGAAGAAAGTTGCCTATTTATTGTTCAGATTGTTTGATAGCCACTGAGTGAGACTCTATATTTTGGCTTATGCTTGAAATGTCCAATTTTATTCCTTTCAAGGTCTCATATTGGTGGTCAGCTTTGTTAAACAATATGTCAAACATCTCTTCAATCTTAGAAGTACTTGATCCGGCATCACGGTTGTGGGGAGGCATATAAGGACCATTTCTATAACCATCTCTTCTATCCCATTCGGCATTTGACACTCTCTCCATTTTGTAATAACTACCTTGGTTGTCTCTATATACACCATCACGATTGTAGTTCTGACCTTGATTGTCGTAACCATGGCTCCAATAGTCTGAACTGAACTCTTGGGGGTTATTCTGGAAACCCGCAGATTGGTTACTCATGAACCAAGCATCTTCATCAAAGAATGGTTCATCATACACGGGTGCCTTAGGAGGTTGGTGTGTCACTGCTTGAACACTCGCTTAATTTTGCTTTAAGACCAAATCTATGATTTTAAGCAGTTTGAAAAGTTCTTGCATAATATCCTTATTAACTTTAGCTTTCTCATTATTGGTATTAACCGCACAAGAAGTCTCCATCACACCTCTCTCTCTTTGATCCCCTTCTCTATTAGTTTTAACCATTGCTTTATCCTTTCAGTAATCAACGAAAAAGGTTGGTCAAGAAATATGTCTCCCATGATTATGTCGGCATAAGCTTAATTATTCTCATCAAGCGCTTGATAGAAAATCTTAACGAAGGCATCATCAACAATCTTATAATCAGGGACCATTCACAAATACTTGGTGAACCTTTTCCATTTGGTACTAATAGAGTCACTAGCTAATTGCACAAAATTATTTATTTGATCTTTAAGCTTAAGATTCTTTGACCTTGGAAAGTACCTTTATAGAAAAACCCTCTGAAGCTGTACCCAACTTGTTATTATACCTTGAGGAAGCTCAGATAACAAAACAATTATATTACCAGTTAGTGACAATGGGAACACTCGCAAACCAATTGCATCAAAAGAAAGATTTTGTGTTCCCATGATGCTCTTGCAGACAAAGACGACATTATGAAGATGATGATGGGGATCCTTTAAAGGTAACAGAAATTATGCCAAAAAGTACCTAAAAATATTCCTCGAAAGTGCCCAGAATTATAATTTCCATATATCTCAAACTTCATGCGTGATATCAAAAATTTGACTTCATATTTTTGTTCAGGGGATCAAATTGAGTGGGGGGTAGGTCTAACCCTGATTTAAGAGCAACTGTAGCAAACTTTGAAAATTGCAAAAATGTGATTTTCAGTGGAAAAAATCCGACTTCATATTCTTGTTCAAGGGGTATAGGCATTTTGAGTTTGTGGTGATATCCTTTGGGTTAACCAAAGCACCAGTTATTTTCATGGATCTTATGAATAGGATCTTCAAACCCTATCTTGATTCATTTATTATGGTCTTCATTGATGATATTTTGATCTATTCTCATAGTGAGAAGGAGCACATGAGTCATTTGAAGGTAGTGCTACAAAGATTGAGGGAAGAGAAGTTGTATGCTAAGTATGAGAAATGTAAATTTTGGTTAAAGGAAGTTGCCTTTCTAGGTCATGTGGTGTTTGGGGATGGTACTAAGGTGGATCCTAAAAAGACTGATGTGATTAGAAATTGGCCTAGACCATTAACTCCGTCAGATAGTAGGAGCTTCTTGGGCTTAGCAGGTTACTATCAGAGGTTTGTGAATGGGTTCTCTTCTACAGATTCTCCCATGACCAAGCTGACTCAAAAGAAAGCCAAATTTGTATGATCTAATGTGTGAAAAGAATTTTCAAACATTAAAAGATAAGATTGTGTCCACTCCTATATTATCACTACCAGAAGGGCTAATAGGATTTGTTAGGTATTATGATGCTTCAAGGGTTAGTTTGGGTTGTATGTTGATTCAATATGGTAAGGTGATAGCCTATCTTCTATACAACTCAAACAGCATGAAAAGAATTATCCTATCCCTAATCTTGAGTTAGCTGTCGTGGTCTTTATTTTGAAAATTTGGTGTCACTAATTGTGTAAGGTGCATGTTGATGTGTTCACTGATCATAAGAGTCTCCAGTATGTTCCCTCAAAAAGATCTCAACTTGATACAAAAGAGGTGGTTAGGACTTCATAAGAACTATGATGTGAGTGTGCATTATTATCCCGATAAGGCTAATGTGGTGGTGGATGCTTTGAGTAGAGTGTCTATGGGTAGCCTAGCTCATGTTAATGATGGTGACAAAGGGGTGGCTAGGGAGGTCCATCAGCTGGCTAGATTGGGGGTTAGGTTAGAAGATGTTGATAATGGTGGTGGTGGTGTAGATGATGGTTCTAAATCTTCATTGGTTGAGGAGGTGAAAGCTAAGAAAGATCTTGATCCCTCCTTGTTAGAATTGAAGGCCTTGGTGAAAGGGGGAAAGGTGGAGGTTTTCTCCTAAGTGGGAGATGGTTCCCTTAGATTCCAAGGTAAGTTATATGTGCCTTCTGTTAATGGATTAAGAGAAAAGATTCTTGATGAGGCTCATGGTTCTTCCCATTCTATTCACCTCGGTTCTACTAAGATGTACAGAGATTTGAGAGAGGTGTATGGGTGGGGAGGTATAAAGAGGGACTTGCCAAATTTATATCCGGTTGCCATAGTTGCCAACAAGTCAAAGCCAAACACCAAAGCCCGGGTGGCCTAGCCCAAGACATGGAGATTCTTACTTGGAAATAGGAAGAGATTAATCTGGATTTTGTAGACTAGAAAGGGTTTTGATTCCACTTGGGTTGTGGTTGATAGGATGACAAAATTGGCTCACTTTCTACCGGTTAAGACTACAAATAGGGCTGAAGATTATGCTAGGCTGTACATTCATGACTTGGTGAGGTTTCATGGGGTTCCCTTATCCATCATATCAGATTGTGTTGCTCAATTCACTTCACACTTTTGGAGGTCCTTCCAAGGAGGTCTTGGAACCATTGTAAAGCTTAGTGTGGCCTTTCACCCTCAAACAGATGGGCAAGCCAAAAGAACTATCAAAAACACTTGAGGACATGGTTAAGGCTTGTGTGTTGGAGCTTAAAGGTAATTAGGATGAATATCTTCTATTGATTGAGTTTGCATATAACAATAGCTATCATTTAAGCATTGGTATGGCTCCTTTTAAGGCTCTCTATGATAGATATTGTAGATCATTGATTGGGTGATTTAACATTGGAGAGGTGGCTTTGTTGGGTCCATATCTAGTTGTGGATGGTATATAGAAGGTAAGGATGACCAGAGAAAGGTTGATAACATCCCAAAGTCGCTGAAAGTCCTATGCCGATGTGAGAAGGGGGGAGCTTGAGTTTAAGGTTGCTGATTAGGTCTATTTGAAGGTGTCCCCATGAAGGGTGTGGTTCATTTTGGTAAGAAGGGTAAGTTAAGACCTAGATATATGGGTCCTTATAGGGTGATAAGGAGGATTTATAAGGTGGCCTTCAAGTTGAAATGGAATTGGTTCATCCGGTCTTTGATGTGTCTATGTTGAGAAAGTGTATGGGTGATCCTAATGCCATTATGTCTCTTGATGTTGTGGGGGTAGTTCAAGATAACTTGACATATCAAGATGTTCCAGTAGAGATCTTGGATAGACAAGCGAAGAGGTTGAGGAACAAGGATGTTACTTTCACGAAGGTTCTTTGGATGAACCAACAAGTCAAAAGTGCTACTTGGGAGGCCAAAGCGGATATGTAAAAGTGACACCGCTATCTTTTCCATCCTACTCAAGCCTAAGGTACTAACTCTAAGTCTTCTATGTGATTTCATATTGCATGTTTAAGCCTCTATGTCATTTTCACTCATTCATGTTTACGTTGAAAAAGTTCATACTGATTTTACACTAATGTTGAGATTTTGAAAATGGTGTTTTAAGTATGTTGTTGCATTCTTGTCGGGGTTAACCTATTAATGATTACTTTTCTCATATACATTTGTTTGACATTTTAGGGACGAATGTTCCCAAGGGGAAGATATTTAAACGATTCCAAAAAGTGCCAGAAAATGTACCTTGAAAGTGCCCAGAATAGTAATTTTGATATATATCAAAATCAGTGCATGATATTCAAAAATCTGGCATTATATTCAAAACTCTGGCATTATATTCTTGTTCGGGGGGTCAAATTAAGTGGAGAATGGGTCTAAGCCTGATTTAAGAGCAACTGTAGCAAAGATTGAAAATTGCAAAACTTCGATTTCAAGTAGTGATTTGCACCCCTGGAGCGACGGACCAAGGGCGCGCCACAGTGTTATTTTTGCTCAGTTTTATTGAATCAATCCAAGGCCTTTGGGTCATTAGCATAAGTGTTTCCATGCGTGGAAACACCTTTATATCATTCAAGACATTCCCAAATACTCTCTCAAACACTTAGACAATATTTCATCTCCAAATTTCAAGTCCTAAAACTCATCTGGATCCTAAGGTTCTCATTCAAGCTTCAATTTTCCATTTTCAATCTTCTTCAAGGATTCTCTAAAGTCAAGGCATGTGGGTTTCTTTCATGGGTTCCTTTCATCATGATACTCAAGCTTCCTTTTACTTAAAATTGCATGATATAAAGTTGATTTACTCTAGAGTCTTACTTATTATGAAATTCACTACACACTATATTGGGGTTTCATGAAAGTATGATTTAGCATGTTTTGAGATATGAATCTAAGATCTATTATGAGATGTGATAAAGGATTTTGATGTATATTGCTAGAGGGTGTTACCACGTATCTTTGATGGTTTTACATTGAATTTTCTAATATGATTTTACTCTTGAATTACATGGTTTTATACTAGCACTAAACACCCATCAAGTGTTTGATAAATATTCGATTATGTTTTTCTTGAGGAATTGAAGGTCCAATGCATGTCTTTTGAGTTGAATGACTATATGATGATAAAAGGAATGTATGTTTATTATATTATCTCTATAGTGTTAGTGATTGACCAAGCCTCACTCGGGAGGTTATAGGCTCAGGTAACCTTGTTGAGGGGTTTGAACGTCGATTGCCTCGCCCAGGAGGTGGTAGGCCCATGCAACCTTGTTGAGGGGTTTGTACCTCGATCGCCTTACTCGAGAGATAGTAGGCCCATGCAACTATGTCGAGCGGTTTGTACCTATATAACCACATTGGAAAGGGCTTGTACTACATCAACCATGTTAGGGGTTTTGTACTTCATTAACCTTGTTGAGGGATTTGTACTTCATCAACCTTGTTGAGGAGTTTGTACCTCATCAACCAATTGAGGGGTTCGTACCTTATTCACCTCTCCGAGGAGGTGGTAGGCCGTGGATATTCACTATTAATGGTTTTTCCTTACACATGTATTATGTTCTATATAAGCATGATTTTACTTCAAGCATCATTCATACATGTCATATTGCTATATGCTCATTCATTGTCTATGTTATGTATTTTGTTTATGGTGCTTATCACCTGTTGCATTGCATCCTATATACTTACTACATTCAAACATACTAATATATACTCTATGCCTATATTATGTTACAATGTAGGACCAGGAGCCCCACTTAATCATCCTCCACCATGTGGCTAGTACTATCTCTATAAATCTAGTTGGTGAGTCCTCCACATCGAGGAGATTAACTTTAATCTTATGCTATGTATAAGAACTCCTTTTTCTTTTTATTATGTACTTGACTATGAGGGTGAGCCCGATTGCTTGTCTTGGACCCCGCTAAGTTCTATGATTAGAGGTGTTATTGAACATGTTATGTATATGCTATAGGGTGGACTTTTTTGACTCTCTTGATATTTATGATATGGAAGTTATCCCTTATCCCCGTTTATCCCTATTTACTATCTCTTGTTATATTTTATTGCTTCCACAACCAAGGATGTGTAGTGATCTGTTAAGAGACTTGCTTGGGGTCCCTTCAAGTTCCCTATGCGCGGTGTCATGTCTAGGCTCTAGGCTTATATCGTGATAGTAACCCTATGAATAAACCACAATTTTGGAGCATTTGGAGTAATCCACTTGACACTATGAACTTAGTGTCTGCTGGTAATGGTGACACTATAGCACCAGTAACATTCATGGTCATAGGGTTCAAGAGACATTGATTTCAACATAAACCTTTTCGTTGAAATCCCTAAGTTGTGGCCCATTATCCCTTGGTGGTGAATTCTCCTTTCTTCCCATGTCATCATCATTCACATTCAATTCTTCCTCAACCACAATATCCTCATTCACATGAATCATTCTTCTAGTGATTCGATGGATCTCTGAATTGATTAGAGCTAAGGGATTGCCCTGGCTCCTCGTATTGGGCATACAACCTAGTACACCCTGTAAATAAGACTAAACAACAAAAATAAAAATAAAAGTAAAATACAAGAGAATCTAGAAATTAACACTTGAATTAAATACTAGTGAAATCAAGTCAAAAACCTAGCCATATTCCCCAGCAATGGCGCCATAATTTATTATGTTCATGCTAGAAACAGTAAAGCGGTCGCAGTCAAGTATAAACTAAACCAGAGGTTAGGGTCGAATCCTCAGGGACTATGGTGCTTGACTAAGTTGATCCACTAGCAATCATTTCAAGCATTGATCACTATATTCTCTAAAATGAGGGGGGGTTCTGATTCAAAATAAAGAACAAAAATAAATACTACACTATTTATGCAAAAAAATAATCAAATTGAGGGACAACTTGGGAATTGTGTTCTTCATGATTAGTTGACTCAATAACCCTAGACAATATAACACTAACTAGAAATTCGCATACAGGATGGTAATTTAGGTTCTTCCATCCCTCTTGCAAAGGTGAAGGTCGAATTTCACCATGACGCTTGGTCGACAACCATGGTGTGTGAACTGACCATTACCCATTGTCCCAGTCAACCTCCATTAGTCAGGTTTGTTTGATTAGAAGAGAAAACATCAATCGAATCCTGTCATCTACTTTCCTTTTCCTATTCATCACTACCTTGGTCGAGATCATGATAATAGTCCAGGTTTGGTGTTGGCCACCACCAAACAACAATCAAAGCGAAGGAAAATAAACAATACATGCAAAAAACCCTATTAAAGAAATGCACAAAGTCTAGGTTATTTCAAATCAACTACTCATGGTTTCGACAACCCCAAGTTATGGGTGCTTAGCTACTCATGGCTAAGGCAAAATCAACAATAATTAATTGAGAGACATAGTTAAGAGATTACCCAAAACAATGAAGAATAAAAAAAATACCTTCGAGTTGAAAACCACAAGCTTGGATTAATGGAAGATGAGTACAATGTGATTTTCAATTCCCAAAAATGAGTCTTCAAATTAAAAAATGAAATCTACACTAAACCCTAGAAATATTCAAAAGAGAATATTCAAAGTGATGGCATCTGAAAAATATTCAAACTCTCTAGCTAAAACTCTAACATTAACTATTAATACTATTTATAAAAATACCCTAAAAATTAAATAGAAAATACAGCTGGCAGCAATTATGCCTCACAAATAAGACTCATAAGGTGACCTACGAGTAGTAATTGGGCTTCCGTAGTCAACACTTGGCATTTTGGACTTGACTACTACAACCCACCGTTAGGAGTCGTTACTTGGGCTACGACTTGTATGCTCTTCTTGTAGTCTAGGCCTACAGTTCTAGGTCTAAACTTTTGGCTCACTGTTCCTTACTATGATCCCCACCTATATGAGTCGTAATAAGACCTACGAATCGTAGGGTCGCCTCATATGGATCACTTTGCGGATTCTTAATTTTGCATACTATTTCTTGCTATGAGGATACCTTATGACTCGTAACTTGGGCTACAACTCGTAGGGTGGCTCGTATGTCCTGTACTTCAGCAAAATCTGTAATATTCTCGCAAAATTTGCCAACCTCTATTTTCTACAAGAATAACACAAAAACACATAAAACTCATAAAAAGACGCATTAAGAACTTGCAAAATCTCTTGTTTCAAGCATCAAATGTGCTCTATTTTGACAGCACATCACTAGATGTGTGTTAAATCCTTCAATGCTATCATCTGTCTTACGCTTGATTTTGAGAACCCATTTGTTTCCAATAGCTTTTTGGCCTATAAGTGGATCAACTAATTTTCACATTTGGTTAGATTTTATTGACTCTATTTTCTCCTCTGTTGCTTTTAGCCATTCTTTTTAGCAGGACATGTAAGAGCCTCATTTATATTTCATAGCTCTTCATCATCAGGAGTAACTATAAATGCTTCCCCTTCGATCTCAAATCGACGACGAGGAATTTTTAGATGACTTGTTCGTCGAGGTTGAGATTGACAAATTGATTCATCAATAAGTTACTCCTACTCGAACCAGCAATATCTTTAGGATTTGATGCATGTGGCGTATCAATGAAAGTAGGAACTAATCCACTACCATTAAGATGACTACCACTCAAATCCATTTGATCTTCAGCAGCAGAAATAGTCTGGTCGATAGTTTTATAAAGATATAAGTCATGACATATCTCTCCCTGCTTAGGAAATCATGCTCTAAGAATGTGACATCATGCGACTCAATTTCAATTACAGTGTCACTATTTTGTTCACCTAATATCATGCGACTATGAATAAAAGCAGCACAACCCCAAGGCTTTAGAATGCTTAAATTAGGATTACAATTAGTCCATAATTCATATGGCATAGTAGTAACTGATTTTTAAGGGACACGATTAAGTACAAAAGTAGCAGTGAACAAAGCATCACCCAATAGGTGATTGGCAATTTTGCTTATGTTGTCATTGACCTAACCATTTCTAACAAGGTTCTATTTCATCGTTCTGCAACACCATTTTGTTATGGAGTATAAGAAGTAGTTTATTTTCTTTAAATTCTTTTTTCATCACATAGTTGTTTGAACTCATCAGATAAATACTCCCTTTCTCAATCAGTTCTTAGAGCTTTTATTTTTCTGTCCAATTGATTCTCAACTAAGTTCATGAACTTAATGAAGCAACTCAAAGCTTCAAATTTGTGAGTAATCAAGTATACATAACCAAATCGAGTAAAATCATCAACAAAAGTGATGAATAAAAAGCACCATGTCTTGCCCTTACTTTCATTGGACCACAAATGTCGGAATGAATCAATTACGATGGAGTATTAGCTCTTGTGCCTTTTCCGAATGGTTTTCTAGCAGTTTTTCTGTCTAGACAAGATTTATAAGTAGACAATTCTGCTTTATCTATTGTGCCAAGAAAACCTTTTTTGGCTAAGTGGTTCATTCTTTGTAACCAATATGCTCGAGCTTCGCATGCCATGTATTTACATCGTTCTAATAATTAGAAGACGTAAATAATAAAAAACTAATATTATCATTATTGGGACTTTGACAAACATTCAGTACAAAAAATTGATCATAAAAATAATCAGTTTCAGATTTTGTCTTACCCAAATACATATCCAACCATGTTCATAAAAGAAAAAATTAAAATCCATTTTAATCAACATAAAAATAACATATAGACTCAAATTATAAGTGTATTTAGAACTTCTCTATTTAGAATTAAACTAGTATTCGTATCCACGCTTTGCCAGTCAATATATATATACATATATATATACATATACATATATATATGTATATGTATATGTATATGTATATGTATATATGTATATGTATATATGTGTGTGTATGTATGTATGTATGTATGTATTAAGATAATAAGCAGAGATGAAGGTTTCCCAGAAATAGTCTCTCTACCTCTATGAAGTAGTGGTAAGGTCTGCGTGTATTTTACCCTCTCCAGACCCACTTGTGGGATCCCACTGGATATGTTGTTGTTGTTATATTAAGAAAATAAGCAACATCAGTGAAACAAAAGTTGTTGCATATGTATCATTTATCAAAATTTTAGGAATTGTTTTTTTATTGTATTAACAATTAATTTATGCTATTTATTGATTTGAGGATCTATGAAAAAACAATTAAGTATTTGTATTTTTTTTTCAAAATTCACTTTATAAAAATTTTCAAAGTATATTATATTGTATTGTACTCTATTCTATTCTATTATATTATATTA
>JAOTQJ010193927.1:0-21054 GCA_025642045.1 Solanum sejunctum
GCACGATATGGATATTAATCGTTGGCGTTATTGTAATTGTGTAGACATTGAACATCCGGAAGTCTAAGTTTGGATTGGTCTTACGTTGGAGCTAGTTGCCAAGCGAAATTGAGGTATGTAAAGGTTTTCGGTCTCTTGGCATGAAATAGTACGTTTGGTTTACGTCGAATATTTGAAAAAATCCCTCCTCCTTTGCAAATTGGGTTTAAATATAATTTATGTTCTTTTTGTCCAATTCTATGATAAATGAACCTCATCTGAAATTCTTGAATATTAAAATCCATGAATAATATTCGTTTGACCAAAAACTAAGTAGTTTGGAAACTATAAGTTCAATTTATTCCGAAATCACCATTAAATGTAAAGTTGAACAGTTTTAGAAAAAAAAGGATTCTTAGAAGAATAACTCCTGGATTTCATAAATGGTAAATTTACATATTTCTAAGTTTCTGAAACTTGTTTTTATGCATATGCTTCTCACGACTCTGTTCGTGCCCTTTTGGCCCCGTTCACCTGTTCCCGAGCCGGTTATGTCGTGCGCATGTATAATTATATGTATATATGTATATATATTTCGAAGTAGGTTGGATACGGCTGGTCGGTTTGCCCACGGACCGACTTTGATTAGCTTGGAGACATAAGGAGCTGGGCTTGGGATGGCATCATGATGTGTGAGTGTTGGGCCGAGTTTGCCCAGGCTCACGAAAGTGTGTGAAATCTTCGCCTAGGCTCAATAAACGTGCATGATGACATTTATGCATGATGATACATAAACGCTTGGCGCCGTCGCCCTGGTTCACCTATCCTATGACATGGTGCTTGGTCGTTGTTCGCCTCGGCTCACCTGTGTTACAGTTGGGATTTGTGTTGGAGATTAAAACTTCTAGTGTTACGCTGTGGTATGGCGCGAGTTTGGAGGTCGCCTTCGTTACCGCTCGATGTGCATTATTTTGATGTTTGAATAAATAAATATTTTGATGTTTACATACAGGTTTGACCCCTATATTTTTTTATTCGGATTATTACTCTCACTTATATTTTGGACTTTTTGCTTTGCATACTTGGTACGCATTTTGTACTGACCCCCTCCCTTAGGAGGCTGCATTCATGCCCGCAGTTACAGACGAACAGGTTAGAGGGTCATCTTCTTAGCATCCTCACCTACCGTTGAAGTGCTCCCTTGCCTCAGGAGCAGTCTGTTGGTATATACATGTTTTTTATTTTCTGTACTTTGCATTTGTATATATTCGAGGGTATGATGAGGCCCTGTCCCGTCTTATGATCCAGTTTATGTGCCTAGAGGTCTATGGATATATGTGGGTGTGGGAACTATGTTGGTATGATTTCATTTGTATGATACGTTTGTTGGGCGATTCTGCCGCAGCAGTGACCTTGTCGGTCTGCATATATATATATATATATATACAATGATGTTTGTTATTGCTGGGTTTACTGTTTGCAGGTGAGGCTAGTCAGTAAAATAGAGGAAACTCTGTCGAAATTTCGTGAAATTCCTCAGTTATTGTGAATGAAAATCCGATTTAGTGTTTGTCTGGGTTCCTAACCGGCACTAATCACGGCCCCTAGGTTGGGTCGTGACATATCTTTCCAACACACTTGGTTTGACCTCATTTAGAGTTTGCATGAATAAGTTATGCATGTTTTGATAAGACTCTCCTCTACAGTGTTGCCATAATGGCACCTATACGGGTAGTGAAGCTTTACACAAATCATGGGAATGGCCTTGGTCTTGAAACATCCATTTTTGGCCTAAGTATTGGAATACCATCAGTAGTACTAGCCATATGGCCTTCAAGGATGGAGAAAATCATAGGTGTGGTTCAATCTTGGTGTGAAGAATTATTCTTGGCTAAGTGTTGCACCACGGTTCACCCCACGAACCTTGGTGAGGGGAACAGGCTATATTGATGGCCATGGGGTCTTCAAGGTTTTCATGGGAGGATTATTTTCGCTAAGTTTGGTGCCACACCCAGCCCTACGAACCGTGATGAGGCTCACGGACCGTGTACCCAACCGTGGAGCTCACTTTGGTGCTAAAAATTCTAAGTGTTGAGCCAAGTTCCAATTTCCAGATTTTTGCCTAGGTGTGGATTCACGGGCACTCCACACGAATTGTGGAGTGCCACATAGGCCGTGAGGCCTCAAGTGTAGTGACACTTTTATCATTTTTCTACCAGTTCATTAATGGTATTTTTGTAAATCTAATTATTTCTATTGGTCTTTTGGGAATTCCTATGCTATTCCACGGTCATCTAAAGACCCAAAAGCTAGTTCAAACATTCAAAATCACTCCTCATATTTTAAAATCCTCTCAAAAGCTTTCCACAAAAGAACTCTTAGAGATTTCAATACTTGAGATAGGGCACTCAATTATTCTTCAAATATTTTGGGGTTTTCTTCATCTTGGTGAAGGTTTGTAGGTTTTGATCCCTGGTTATTTGCAATCAAGGAGACCCAAATTATTTTTAAGAAATCTACATGAATTTTTGTTACTTTAATTTGTAGTTTAAAAATATTTTGATTCCTTAAATTCCAACAATGAATAGGTTGTGTTTAGCTATGGATTTTAAGATTATTTAAGCCTTGAAATATTGATTTCATCCTTTTTTATGTGTTTAAGATTATGCATGTCCCTTTAAAGGCTTGTTTGAGTATGGGTGATTATACTACGATTTTAATGTGGATTTAACTATGCTTTCACTTGAATCTCATATCATGTTGATGATTTTTTATTCAATCTAAATTACCCATGTCACTCTCATCTCATGCTTTGCATATGCACCACATGATTATGGAAATTTATGAAGTAGGTTAAGCCCAATTATGTTCTGTGATATGATTTTGAAAAGATATTGGTTATGACAAGAATATGATCATATATATGTCTATGACTGTGGTTCTATGACTATTTTAGGTGCTTGCACCATTTCGGTTATGTGAATGAGCTATTCCTATGCATAAGTATTATAACTATAAGCTTGTTTTGGCATTTGAGCCTAAGGATGGATTATGGTGAAAGGTGTTTGGCTTTTAAGCCCCATTTGTGCATTTAAACGCTTTGGTAAGATTTGCAACCCTTTTGAAAGTATGTATAGCTATGAATACTATAAGTATTCTTGTGGGATGATGACTTAGCACCGATGGAATGAGGATTCTCTCTCCTTCCTCGAACTGTGTACCTAGCACAGGTCCCTTTTCGAAAAGGTGTTTTCGTAAGGAAAGTTGTATCCAAAATGGGGGTGCCCGTAAGGAGAAGAAACTATATGATATGATATGGTGTGCTACATGTGAAAATCCTATCCGAAATGGGGGTGCCCATAAAGAAGGTTTCTTCATACAAAATGGGGGTGCCCGTAAGGTGAAGTATGGTTTATCTTTGGCAAGTAGATCACCTCTTTACCAATGAGGGAATTTCATTGGGATTCCAAGTAACAACTTACTTGGTCTTACTCATTGAGGTCACGTCCCCACTATATATATAAGGTCATCATTTGCACTTCATGCATCATTGGTTTCATGACATCTTGTTATATTATGTTCCTTGATATATATTCCTTTTGATAATATGCGACCTTGTCATCTAACATGGAAATGCAGGTTTTGGTAAGTTTCACGATTGCACCCAGCCTACTTAGTGCATTCAAACGTACTAACACATACTTTGCCTATATGATATCGCCATGTAGGGACCGGAGATTACTTTTATTCACTGTTTTATGCTAGATTGTAATTGAGACATTTGCTGTGGTGAGTCCTATCTTCCAAGGACAAGCCACCATCCCTCTGCCTATATGCTTCCATTTGTGTTATTTAATTTGAGGGAGCCTGGGGCTTTTCTTGGCCCTCAGACTATCTTATGATTAGAGGCATTGTTAGACATCTTGTAGACTTTCGTTGGATCTATATGCTATGTGTTTTATTTGAACCTTATGATTATGGTTATTCTTTGGATATGACTATTATGGATTGATTATGAGAAGTATGATACTTATGTATGTTTGATGTGGAAATGTGGAAGATCCTATGTCTCGAATTGCCCCCATAAAATGAGTCATGCTTACCTACCCCTTAGTCATTATGTGCTATATGCTATGTAAATCTATGCTAATTCCTTTTCGTAAGATATCCCTATAGCATGAGTCCTACTTTCCAGTCCCTTAAAACTATTTGTTTAATTTGAATGTGCTTCTGAACCAATGGTGTGAATTTTGGGTATTTTGAGGCTTGTTTGGGGATTCTCGAGTTCCCGTTTTCCATGTCACTCCAAAACCTTAGGTCGAGGTTGTAACATAAAACATCTAGGCGATCAAGGTCAAGGTGCAGGGTTGTGATGATAGACATATTTATACTTTTATTTACAATGAATTTCCAATGTCAATACTTTATATTAAGGAGAATCCAACCTAATACTATTGATGTAAATCTATTTTCATATTTTAGTGCTTATATAAAGTGTTTTATATGCCGTAGGTGAAACACCAAAATATTTGACCAAGTATGGGCCAAAAAGAAGGGGACTTATTGAACCTATTTTCAAATAAATACTCTTTTCTTCTAACAATAGTTATCCACTAATGATTTGACACATGGATTAAAAAGATGTAAATGATAGGGGTAATTTTACTAAATCAAAATTTGAATAGAATAAATAAAATATTTTGAAAAATATAATAGGAAAATAACTATAATTGGTGATAACGGTAAATTAGGAACTATGTATAAAATTCTCTCTTGATTTCATAAACTGAACAAGTATTGTAGAAATCTATTTTTAGTATAATGGACAAATAAAGATGAATAGAAGGAGAAATTGGCGGTAAATAAGTGTAAAACCTACTGCTCCTGGAATCTGTTTAATCTAGGTATTTAAAGATTGGCTATCTAAAAGAGCATCATTTTTTTCAATAGAAGGGGTTTCTTTATGGACACTGTGGTGTCAGAAAATGAAAACTTTATGGTTTTGATTACTTTTATGAATCCCCTCATAAAACACTCTAAATTTTGTTTATCCTTACTCTCTATTTTCAGTTCATCTTTTGGTTTGTCTTTGGTCGATTCTCCACTTTGTAATTCTCCCACCAATTTCCCCTTCTCCTACTCAAAAATATTATCATTATTGTTATTATTCTTAAAAGTTCATTCTTATTTTCTGTAAGGACCCAGATTTTTGTATAGATTTAGTAACGCTTGCGATTTGGTTTTGGAAAGTTTTGGGCCAATATGAAACCTTATGGAACATCCAAGCTTGATCTGAGTTCACTTTTAAGATTACATTCAAGCATATTTATGTTTTTCAAGGCCATCATGGGTCTCCTACATCACGTCAAGTTCAAAGGAATTTCATTGGTTAAGTTTTTCACATGTACCAGTAGAAGGGTCAACTTTAAATGGGAATATCTCTTAGAATCGAGGGGCCCACAACCTACCAAATTTTAGACCTTTGAGTTAGGTTTCCAACCCACTTGGTTTCACCTTATTTCGAGTTTGGATGAAGGACTTATGACCATTTTTGTGAGACCCTTTGTGTAGTGTTGCCACAGGGGCACCTACACAGGCAGTGAGGTTTCTCATGACCCATAGGAGTAAACTGGGGCCTGAAGGGACCATTTTCGGTCTAAGTGATAGGGCATGGCCAGCAGCATGAGCCGTGTGGCTTTCCACTGACCGTGTGGATGGTCGTATGGTTGGTGTGTAAGACAAGGCTGGCATGAGAGGGAGTATTTTAGTTAAGTATGGTGCCACAACCCTTCTCACCGACAATGGAAAGCTTTAGTAGCCATGTAGCCAGGATGGACTCTCCTTCCATCAATATTTTTGCCTAAGTCTTGCTTCACGGGAACTCTATACAAACCGTGCAGTGCCACATGACCCATGGTGCCTTCTGTATAGATGAACCTTGCCTATTTTTTTTTCTAAGTGTTGAAGTTAAGTTCCAACTTCCAGAAATTTTGCTAAGTGTGGGTTCACGGGCAAGTTTGCGGACCATATAATTCCACATGGACTGTTTCCTCTCCAGTTAAACGACTTCTGGTAAATGTTTACTCTGATTCATTAAAGGCATTTTCATAAATTCGATTAATTCTATTGTACTTTTGGGAATTCCTATGCTATTCAAAGGTCATCTAAAAACCTTAAACCTATTTCAAGCATTCAAAAATAACTCTTCATATTTTGAAACCTCTCAAAAGCTTTTCACAAAAGAGCTCTTGGGGATTTCGACATTTGAGCTAGGGAACTCAACTCTTCTTCAAAATTCTTTGGGGTTTCTTCATATTAGTGAAGGTATGTGGATTTTGATCCTTGGTTACTTCCAATCCAAGGAGACCCAAGCTATTTTCAAGAAATCTATATGAATTTTTGCTTACTTAGGTTGGGGTTTTAAAATATTTTGATTTCTTAAATTCCAATAATGAATGGGTTATGTTTATCTATGCATTTTAAAGATGAATTAAGCTTTGAAATATTGAAATATGTTGTTATTAAGAATATTTGAATATGCATGGTCCTTAAATGTTTGAATCTAAGCATGGGTGATTATATTATGATTTCAAATATGGATTTAGCTATGTTTTTACTCGAATTTCTTATTATATTGATGGTTTTAGATTGAACCTCAATTACCTAGGCCATTCTCATATCATTCATAGCATATACATTCATGTTTATGAGTATTTATGGAAATTATGTTATGGGTTAAGCCCAAAAATATTCTATGATATGATTTTGATAAAATATTGTCTATGATGATATTTTGATCACATACATGTCTATGATTATAGCTCTTTGAACATTTTGGATGCTTGCACCATCTTTTATATTAATGGGATATTCCTATGCATGAGTATTATGACTATGAAATTATGAATTTTGGCATTTGACCCTAAGTATATATGAATGATGTTTGGCCTTTAAGCCTAAGAATGCATTGAAATGGTTTTGGAAATCATAATTGTCTCTTTGAAAGCATGTAAATATATACGTATATGTATTTTTGTGGGATGACGACTTTGCACAGATGGATTGGGGGCATTAGGGCTATCCCTAAGGGCTCTCTCTCTTTCCTTGAACTATATGCCTAGCATAGGTCCTCTCCGAAATGGGGACGTCTGTAAGGAAAGTTACCTCGGAAATGGGGATGCCCGTAAGGAGAAGAATTAATATGATATGTTATATGTGAAAATCCTATTCAAAATGGGGATGGTTGTAAGGAAGGTCGCTTCATACGAAATGGTGGTGCCCATAAGGTAAAGTATGTTTTATCTTTGGCAAGTAGACCATGTCTTTACTGATGAGGGGATTTCATTGGTATTCCAAGTAATAGCTTACTTGGTCTTACTTATGTCGGTTGAGGTCATATGCACACTATATATATGAGCAGCATTTGCATTTCATGCATCATGAATTTCATAGCATCTTATTATATTAAATTCCTTACTATAATTCTCCTTCTATATTATGTGCCCTTGCCATATAACATTTTATACAGGTTTTGTTAAGTTACACGCATTGCACCCTACATATTTAGTACATTCAAACATACTAATACATATTTTTGGCTACATGATCTCACCATATAGGGACCGGAGATTACTTTCATCCACTGTCCGATGACTAGATCGAATTTTGAGATATTGGTTGTGGTGAGTCCTATCTTCTAAGGAAAAGCCACCATTCTTCTAGCTTAAGTCGTTATTTATGTTATCTATAATTTGAGGGTGATCCCGAAACATGTCTTGGCCCCGGTCTATCTTATAACTAGAAACATTGTTAGACATCTTGTAGACTCTCATCGGATCTTTATGTTATGTATTTTATGTGAACTTTATGATCATGGTTATCTTTTGGTTACGGCTATCAGGGATTTTTTATGGAAATATAATATGTATATGTATGTTTGATGTGGAAATATGGAAGATCCAAAGTCCCGAATTACCCCCATAGCGTGAGTCATACTTACCCGCCCCTTAGTTATTATGTGCTATATGCTATGTGAATTCATGCTAATCCCTTTTCCTAAGATTTCCCCATAGCGTGAGTCCTCCTTTCCCATCTTTTAGAACTATGTATTTAATTTCGAATGCGCTTTCGAACTAATGATGTGAGTTTTCGTACTTTGATGCTTGTTTGGGGACTCTCGGATTTCCATTCGCCATGTTACCCCTAGACCCTAGGTCTAGGTCATGACATTTTCTAATGGCTTTGTCTTGATTCAATTTGTTTTTTGAGTTTTATTGTATTGATTGAGCTTGAATGAAGGTAGTTTACTATTTGCTTATAGATGCTAAAGAAGAGTAAAGAGAAAAAAGGGATATTCTTATAAATAGTAAAGATAATAGGGTGAACAACCCAGTGTTCATCGACTTACACCCACCCTTACCTTTTAAGATACTCAGATTTTCCCATACCCTCCCCTTATTTATATGTGTTTTGTTCCTTTATTATATGTATACCATACAAAGTGACCTATAAGACCATGTTTCTGGGTCACCTTCGGGTGAGGTCGAGTTTGCCTTGACTATATTTATTGGATTGAGAAGATTGTTTTGCTATAGCTCTGAAATGTGACGTCCCTTCCTCTCCAAGATATTTCAATGTTTTTTTCCAAAAGTAGCCTTTTATCTTTAATAAATTCAAAATTTTAGGTAAGTTCAGTCAACGTGTTCGTTCGTTCATTCTTTTGAAAACATGAAGCATTTCTTATTTAAAGTTCAAACAAAGACTTTAAATAGAGATATGTAGAGTACAACTCAACCTCACCTTAAAAATACTCAGCTCCAAACAAAATCAAGTATCTTTGATAGTCTTTCTACTCTAAGTCCTGAAGTTTTTATTAAATTCAAATTTGATCGTAACAAAGTATACTTAAGTCATCCACCTATATTTATGCTTCATTTTTCATTTTTGCAGAACTGGAGAAGGAAAACAGAGAAAAGATCAATGGAAAGCTAGGTTAGACAAGATTGCAGCAAGATAGAAATTACGGGGCTAGCTCTTGAAAGGAAGACAAATAGTCTCAAGTTCAAATGAGTATTTCTAATATATAAATAGTACTGAGGGAAGTGAGATAGAAGCACAAACTCACTGCCATGTTCAATAGGTAGGAGGGAACTTAGATATATTGAATTTTGAAAGAGATCACCCATATGATTGAAATTTAAATATGCATCAAAATTTGCCCACTCATTTGAGTCACTTCCTTCACTAACATTTGCATCTAATGCCGCAATGATGTTGCTTGGATCAAACATATTTTCTTCACTAGTATATTGCATGAAATTAGCATTTGTTTCTCTCAGTCATTCAATTGTGGTGTTTCTAACATCTACATCAGGCGATGTTGTTACATGGGCTACATTAAAACCCAAGCTATTATATTTTTAATAAATAAATAAATGGTAGTAAGGGAAGTGACATATATAGAAGGACAGACTCACAATTATTTTCATTAGGTAGGGTAGCATTGGGAGCTTTAGGATTTTGGAATAGATCATTTATATGATTGAAATTGAAATCTGTATCAAAATTATCCCTCTCATTTGAATTATTTCCTTCAATAACATTTGCATCTGATGCCATAATGAGATGGCTTAGATAAAAAATATTTTGTTCACTAGTATATTGCTTGAAATTAGCAGTTGTTCTCCCAGTCCATTAATTGTCGTGTTTCCAACATCTACGTCAGACATTATTGTTACATAGGCCGCATTGAAATGCAAGTTATAATATTTCAAATAAATAAATAAATAAATAAAACATATCAAGGGAAGTGATATAGAAGCACAAACTCACAATGATTTCCATTAGTTAGGGTAGCACTGGGAGATTTAGGATTTTTGAAGAGATCATCCATATGATTAAAATTGAAATATGCATCAAAAGTTTCCCACTAATGTGGATCAATTCCTTTAATATCATTCATATCTGAGGTCGCGACGATGTTGCTTGGATTAAACATGTTTCGTTCACTAGTATATTGCTTCAAATTAGCATTGGCTTCTCTCGATTCATTAATTGTTGTATTTCCAACATCTATATTAGACAATGTTGTTACATGGGACACATTGAAATCCAAGCTATAATTATTTCGAGAATAATGATCAGAGCTGTAATCATGATGACCACCACTATTAAATGACAGGCAAGACCTATTATTGATACTCCTAATAAGTGGTGTTTTCGAACTCAATATTTCAAATAACAGGTCATGTTGTTGTAGTTTACCACTATCATTTTTTTCATGACCCAATCCTAGGGCCCAGACGTAACATGAAAAATGGAGAACCCAAAGGAATCCCAAACAAGCCTTCTAGCATATCATTCATACATCCTTGGTCGCGGAAGCAAGATAAACATCAACAAGTGAAATAATTATAAAGGGAAGCGGTGTAAGGGAATTTCTTCATAATAATAGTGGCATAAGAAGAGTCAAACTCAAAAGCATAGACGACCATAATATAATATCTAACGACACCTCTATATGGAATGGAGCGGGCCCCAAGATACTTCCCGGGCTCACCCTCAAAATTATAAGCATCCAAACATAATAATCAAGTCTTAACATAGCATGAATGAAAACTACATATTATCGTCAGAGTTGAGGACTCACCAAAAGCTTTCTTCAAATGAACTGAACTAACCATGTGGAGGAGGATGACCAATATGAGCTCTGGTTCCTACATGGTAATATCATATAGGCATAGAGTATGCATTAGTACTTGGAATGTACTAAGTATGCACGATGCAATACAACAAATACATAAGCCATAACATTCAAAATGCATACAAATAGGCAATGGATATAGTCTCAATATGACATATATGATCAATGCCTGTAATAAAACATGCATGTAAAACATTTAACTTGTATAATATATATCATACATATATAGGAGGAGACCTTAACCGACATAGATCGAGCAACTACAACTTGGAATCCAAGGCATGACACCCCCTGGGTACAGGTGATCGGGCATGACACCTCCCGATGAAGTGTGGTCTACTTGCCAAGGCAAAACAAACAAGATATCATGAACTAGATAGATCCACTAGTATAGCAAGGGTAAAATACATAATCCTATGGTGGCACATAATTTAGAGACTAAAGACTTTATATAAGGATCCCTTGAGTTGAGCCCCCACCTTAAGCCTCACTAGGTGCCAACTCTAATCCCACGGAATACTTGAAATAATATCATAACTTTAATCATAACATGAATAACTTGTAAGAGACATGATAGTTTGACATGAGTAGCTCATTCACATGCTTGACCTCTACTAGTGAGCTTAACATGAACATGAGAGTAAATTATGATCATACATGATCCCCTTACCTTGACATGAATAACTCAGAAGAGGTAAAATATTAAAATAGGGATGATATAGTATTAATTGATGAGTCTTGGACTAAAATTAATAAAAGGTTGGAGGCCTGGAGACAGGCCTTGGAGTCCGAAGAATTCAAATTGAGTAGGACCAAAACTGAATACTTGGAGTGCAAATTCAGCGTAGAGAGAGAGGAGGCAAACACTGAGGTGGACTTGCCACTCAACCTATACCCAGGAGTGATAAGTTTAAGTACCTGGGGTCCATCATCCAGAGTAGTGGCGATATCGATGATTATGTCACACACCATATTGGGGCAACATGGACTAAATGGAGGCTGGCCTCTGGAGTGTTGTGTGACAAAAAGATTCCACCCAAACTTAAAGGTTAGTTCTACAGAGTAGTGGTTAGACCGACGCTGTTGTATGGGGTAGAATGCTGGCTGATTAAAAGTATTCATGTCCAGAAGATGCATGTCATAGAGATGAGGATGCTGAGATGGATGTACAGTCACACCAGAAGTGATAAGGTTAAGAATGAGGCAATTAAAGAGACTTGTAGCCCCGGTGGACAAAAAGATGAGGGAAGCGAGACTGCGATGGTTCAGGCATATACAGAGGAGTATCTATGCTCCTGTTAGGAGGTGTGAGAGGTTGGTTGTGGTTGCTACTCAAAGGGGTAGAGCTAGACAAAAGAAGTACTGGGGGGAAGTGATTAGACAGGACATGGAGGAACTCTACCTCACTGAGGACATGACCTTAGATAGAAAAGAGTGGAGGTCGCGAAGTAGAGTAGCAGGCTAAGTTCTTCTTCTTCTTCCTAGTCTTCTCTTTCATATTCTTCTTCTTATTATTATTATTAGCATTTGTATTACTTTTACTATTATTATTCCTTTTCTTTGCATTATTTGGTGTATATGTGTTAGTTTTATCATTGTTACTTACTGTCATGTGTTATTCATTCTTAGTCGTACTCGTTGTTCCCTTACCTTACATTTCATTTTGTCATATCTAGTCTTTCTGCTTATGAGTTTTGAGTTGAGGGTTTTAGGAAATAGCCTCTATACTTCTATGAGGTAGCGGTAAGGTCTGCATACAATCTACCCTCCCCAGATCCCACTTGTGGGATATCACTGGGTATGTTGTTATTGTTGTTGTTGTTGTTGAAAGCCCTTAATCATCATGAAATTACTTGACTTGTAAATCAATAGTTCATCAACAACTTAAGAATCCTTGTCATATCACTTTATCAAATACATGGTGGATATATGTTTATGTACTTAAAATCATGCATTTCAAGAGTAGTAAGATCAACCCATTTCAAAATCATTCAGATCAACCCACCAATATTGTAGTAAAACTCTCATATGTTAAGAAAGTATTATATGTCAAAATATATAGGGAAAAGAATTAGTTTAAATCATTCTTAATCAATCCATCATGCTAATGTACATCATTTCAAAATATGGACATGAGAGCATGAAAACTATCTTAATATAAAACCCCATCAACATTTTAGCATAAAATATCATTTCTTGTAAAAAACCGTATAGAGGACATATCTATAATGCATACTAATATCATCATAAACAAAAGTTTATAAAAAAACCCAAAATAATCCATAAATCTATAAATACCACATAGAGAAAAGTAATCATAAAGATTTCATTCCGACATGAATGCAACAAATGCACGTAAATATCATTTAAAAAAAACTCAACATGAATGTTAAAATCACCACAAACTCGTCAACATACACATGAATGCATGCAACATGTTACAAGGGCTGCAACTTAGGATTTAAAATCATAGAAAGGACTTAGTTTGCTATCTTAAGATTGAATAGAATGATAGAGGTATTGATATTGCTTCTTTATGCCTGCTTCGGTTCCCCAAATGACACTTTCAACTTATTGATGTCCCCAAAGAACCTTGACGAAGGCTACACCTATGATCCTCAAAATGTTCACATATCTATGCAACATCTCCACTGAGACCTCCTTATAGGTAAACTCATTCCCCACAACACTCGCAACCTCAAAGAGTTCTATAGCATTTGGGTCACCCACACATCCCCTCAATATAGATACATAAATGACAAGATCAACCCTATCCATTCCCATGGGCAACTCCAATTCATAGATAACCTTGCCAATACTCCTTACACTCTATGAGGACCCACAAACCTTATGTTCAATCTCCTTTCTTGCAACACCAGATCACACCATTCATGGGTGGAACTTTCAAGTGAACCCAATCACCAACACAAGCACACATAGTCTACCTTAGTACCTAAGGACACCATCTACCCCTTGGGAGAAAACCCCCACTTCAGCATCTTCTACCCTTAAGCATTCAACTCTAGTAAGGTGGGGCCAAAGTCTTGCTTTGACTTGACCTCATCAACCATCGAAGATTCAAAACCATCAAAACTACCATGCCGCCATTCTCATCTTTATCTAATTCTATTCCGAATCTAGTCAATCGGTGGACTTCTTTAACCACCCTTTGTTACCCAAGATCCTCGCTTATCGTAACTAACAAACAACCTCTCATCCCTCAAGCCTTGCATCATCACCCTCAATTGACTCAAAAACTTTTCTTCATTCAGGAAATGAATCATTATACCATCCAAAAACTACCACACATATATCAAGGTAGAGTTTAAAGACCCTATTCATGAGATACACAAACATAGCTGGGGCATAGATCAAGCAAAAGATATTACCACAAATTTAAAATATCAGAAAGGAGACCAAGAAACTCATTGACTATTGAAACTGACTCAACAACCCTAACCCTTACAAGATGATAATTGAAACCCTCAAAGATCAATTTGGGCCTAAGACAAGAAATGAATCTATCTGTACTTACCACTTTACAACCTTTCCACTCAAGTGCGGACTCATCAGAAATTGGAAATTAACTCTATGGGTTCTACATCCAATGGAAGCATGCTATGCATGTAACCCAATCACCTTAAGGACAAACTCAAATCTACAATGCCAATTTCGACAACATCATAAAACAATACTTTATGCAATAATGACATGGGACAATTCTTCCTATAGACTTTCTAGCCACAATAGACTCATTAGTAGAGGGTGGGGTGGGGTGGGGGTAGACATCAAGAGACTCACATAACTAATCAGGACTCACATATGAAACTTATTAGCACAAAATAATAATGAAAGAAATAGTGACTCCCAAAACTATCAAAGCATGCACAACTAAATCAAGAAAACCCTTAACATACCAGTAACATCATCGAGCATCTCATCTCCCCCTTGCTTCCTTTGAAGAGCATAGAACTGATTATGTCTTAGATAACCCCCTTTATCAATATCACCACCTTTACCCTTGTTTTGAGCATATGAATAATCTAGAATTCTGTGGCCCATCTTACCACACCCAAAGCCTGCACCCATGTTTATCTAATATGTGCCATCATGATTCATCCTACATTTTAGGTATCTAAGATGAGTCACCCCGTCATCACCCCCTTGGAGCCTTGAGTTAGGCGCTCCATCCTTAGCAATGCTCTTATTTGGAGCACTGGAGGATCCTTGGCCTTGAAACTCAATACCTTGTTGTAACGGATCACCCTCAAACCGATCCCTTTTGACCTCACCACTCCTTTATCTTTCTAAGCTTTTTCCCCTCCAATTATTCGACATAAATCATGAGGCAGGACAAATCTATATCACCTATCAATATGGCAGCACGACACTTCTGATTCACCAAGTCGGACACACCCATCATAAATTTGTTCCTCCTAGCCCTTGGCTCAGCCACTAATTATGGAGCTTATTTGGAGAGTTGGTTGAACTTGAGGGCATACTCCCTCACACTCATAGATCCTTGCTTTAGATTCATAAATTCCATTATTTTGGCTTCCTTTAGCATAAGATGAATGAACAGATTGAGAAATGCTGCCTTGAGCTCTTCCTAAAGGATGACATTGTTATTCCCCTTCTCCATTTTCTTTTAGGTGAACCAAACTTGAGCCACCCCCTTGAGTTGGTAGGCCGCCAACTCTGCTTTCTCCTCCGATCTAACTCCGATAATAAACAATACTTTATACACTTCATCAATAAATTATTGAGGATCCTCATCCACTTTAGACCCATGGAACTCTGGTGGGTTAATTCTAGTAAAATCCCTTACCCTTGAGGCCGGTGTAGGAGCATGAGGGGCTTGAAAACCTTGGTGAATTTGGTTGGTCATTGCACATGCTTTCATAGTAATGGCATTTCGAAACTCAACTTTGGTAGCCCCGCCATCTTTAGGAGTAGGGTAAGCCAGTTGTCTCGCTGGTGCACGAGCCCTCCTTGGTCTCCCTCTTTGAAGTGGCATGATCTAGAAGAGTGAAGAACATTCGCTAGGGCAAAAAACTTACCTTACAACTAAGGTACGATATAGACCATGAAGAAGTGACATATTTCCTAAAATGCCTCATAGCCTCCCATTCATAGTTGTGATGCGCTTCACAACCATGAATAAAACTCTAATCGACATGGTGTATTGGATTTTGAGGGCCATTAACAACTTAGCACTGTTATACCAAGTCTGTCACTACCCAAGCTTAGAGACTATACATGATATAGTGAATAGGAATCCGAAGGGACCCAAACAAGCTTCTTTTCATAGCTATCACACATCCTTGGTCGCAAAAGCAAAGTAAACAACATCAAGAGAGTATAAATTAGTATAAAAGGACTAAGGGAAGTCTTTAATAGCCTAAATCATAGAAGAGTCGAAGCTCAAGCATAATTACATCACTTGTCTAACAACACCTCTAAACATAGAATGGGTGGGGGCCAAGACACTTTCTAGGCTCACCTTCATATAATCAAGAGTTCAACATAAAGAAATAATATAAGCAAGAGTAACATAGCTAGTGTCCCCGAAGTTGAGGACTTACCAAAGCTTAGCTTGAAGATGTCCAAAACTAACCACGTGGAGGATGATCGTGAGGAACTCCAGTTCGTACATAGTAATATCATGCAGGCATAGAGTATACGTTAGTATGTTTGAAAGTACTAAGTATGTAGGATGTAATGCAACAAGTGATAGGTAACATATCAAAATGCATAAGCATAATCAAGATATAGTGTAATGTCAATAGGCATACATGAGCAATGCTTGTAGTAAAACATGATTAGTCATAATCAAGGAATGTACACTTAATTGAGAATATAAGCACGCTTAAACCTTACACAAACATGCTTGAGATGGACCACGTAACCACCCACTTACCTTACGTTACAACCTTTTTGGAGAGTGTTGCCAATACCCTACCTTATGGTATAGTATTTTTGGTAGGTAGAATAAGGCATCCCCTACTTTATGATATAATCTTTTAGATCGGAGCCGTGAGTTATTTTACCTTACGATATAATATTTTTGTAGAAACCATGCATTTTACCTTACGGTATGACCTTTTCAGTAGGTGTTATAAGGTGTCCTCACCTTATGATATAATCTTTTAGATAAGATACATGAGTCATTCTACCTTATTATAGAATATTCGTACCTTATAAGATAATCTTTTTAGTAAAAATCATGAAAATAGCTCATCAAACTATCACATTCAAGTATCAAGAAAGGACTTCTTATTTTTCCAAGAACACAACAAGCATAGGAGACCAACAATTCATTTGCAATATAACAAGTGCTTTACATGAATTTAATACCCATATATACATTCCCTTAATCATCATAAAGTCAATTGACTGATAGGCCATACAATAGATCATTAATAACTGAAGAACCCTTAACCAGATATTTTATCGGACACTTGGAGGGTGTACAATGCTAGTTCAAAATCATACAATTAAAGAGTGAAATCATGTGAGAAATCATAATGTAAATCAATCCATCGATACTTTGTAACACCCTGATGCAATATACATTGAAACCCTCATCAAATCTCTTAATAAATTATAGATTCATAGCTCAAAACATACTTAAATAGTTACATTTTTATGAAACCCCAACATAGTTCATAATCAATTCATAATAAGAAATACCCATAGATAAATCAACTTGAAAATATGCAATTTATTTAAAAAGAAAGGTTGGACACCATGGGTGAAAGGACCCAATGATTGAAACTCACATACCTCAAATTTAGAGATTTCCTTGATGAAGATTTCAATGAGAACTTGATGCTTAAATGAATTTCTTGAATCCGGAATGAGTTTGGGATACTTCAATTTGGGTGAAATATTTGGCTAAGTGTCAGAGTGGGTTTTAGGGAATATTTTGAATGATATGGGTTGAAAAATGTCTAAGTATAGGTGTTTTTATGCATAGGAAGGCTTAGTCCCGAGCCCTCAAAGCCTTGGACCAAAACAAAACTAGAAGCCAAAAATAACACTCGTCCGCGCCCTAGACGCGTCACGCCAGGGGTACATACCTTACTGGTTTCATAAATTTTTGGAAAATAAAATTTTTCTATGATTGCTCTAAAATCGAAGTTATACCCATTTTCCACTCAATTTTGCCCACTGATCATGAATTTATGAAGTCCAATTTCTGATATCACACATGGACTTTGAGATATATGGAAAATATGATTATGGACATTCCCGGGGCACATTTTTGAGCACTTTTTGGGGAGTTTCACTCAAAAGTGTTTGATGAAAAATTATTTTAAGCAATTTCTAGCGTCCAAGTAATAGAAATTAACTTTTTAAAAAATATTTTTTCGCAAAATCATTCTTTCCACTCCCCCCACCAACCAAACAAACATAAATATTATGATACAGAATTAACTTTAAAATTTTAGAAGGATAATGTACCTATAAATAACTTGATATTTGCTTAATGGAAAGACCTGGTACATTCATCACTTCAAGAATATTTTTCGGAAAACATCCTCATGATCCATTAGAATGTAACTATAATTAAATCATTACTTCAATATTCCTATATCAAGTTGAGATACGCGTAAATATAGTAAACACTACCTTCTAATTTCAAACAAGTTGATGTTAGCTATTAGTATGAATTCTCACGGACTATATTGCTATGTGTATAAAGACAAATCATAGATAGTAAACTACTAGTGAGATAAACTTACTTACTTCACAAAGTTGTTCTAAAGCTTCTGTGAATTTGGGATGAAGATCATTAGTCCATATAATGTAGTTCTGATGCGTAACAGTCTTATTAATAACACTGCTTTGTCCTTCTCCTTCATAAATCTCTTTTCCACCTTTTCTACCTTTCTTCCTTTTCAACTTGTAATTTTCATTTGATACATCTTTTTCAACCTTGCAACTCTGTTCCTCAACATTAATAGGTATATTCTTCTTTCCTCCTTGTTTTTCATCTTCAACAATATTATTATTATCATTACCATCAATATTTATAAGATATCTATTTGCTTCTAGATTTTTCATTGATTTCTCTCTTTGTATTCTTTCTGTCCAAACAAATTGCCATATTTGTTCCACAATCTTTTCATCAAGTGGCCATTTCACGCAATGGTAAGCTCTATTTTCGAAAGCATTCATTGCTAAGAGTTCATTGTATTCATCATATACAACTGCATAATTAAATCAAAAAATTAGCAATTAGAATTGAATTTTATCATACTTCTGCAAATAGTTAATTTCACACATATTCTCTAAATTTTGTCTATACTTACAATAATATTATATAAAGCAATTGTTTATCATATAACTATAATAAAAATAACTCGGTTGCTTAACAAAAATAATCAATCACTAATCCATGGATTGTTAGGAAATCATGTTAGCTGCATATGGACCAAATATTTAGCTTTTTTTTTTTTTACGAGTGTTGATAAAAAAAGAAACTTTTTTCAACTATTATAACAAATTGTAAACGATATCCATATTATATCCGCCTAAACATTACGTGACTAGTTAATTTTGTGTATATTTTATCTCAATTTTGTTCATTATAACAGTAATGTTACTAATACCACCCATCATATATTAAATAAAATAAAAATTCGCAATGGATAATTTAAGTCAATAATAAAAATATTCTCTAATTTTCTTCAACTGCGAATTATACAAAATTTGTTTAGCTACATACTATATAACAATAGATTATGATAAATTTTGTAGCTAACTATATTTTATTGTGTATTAATTAAAATAATTGAATTTATCTCCAAAAATAGTAAGTGAAAGATAGAATTATAAATACTTACATAGTGAGAATATTTTCAAGGTCAAAACTTGTGCCAAGAGTTCAAAACAATGAGAATCCAGTGTGTTGATATTGATTATCATTACATTAAATCTTATCTTTTCTTTGGTATGCATTGACATTGTTGTAGAAGACATAACTGTTGTAACTGTATATATCCATGCACTTTGAAACTAGTGAAGAACATGAAAATAATATTTTACATAAAATTTTGTTACTCATTCAAATTCCATTATGAATATACATTTTATATTTTTGCACTTAGTTTATGAAGTTGTCACGACCCAACCTAAGGATCGTGATTAGTGCCGATTGGGCACCTAGACAAACACTAAACCGGATTTTTCACCATAATAGCTAAGGAATTTATCAAAATTTCGACAGAGTTTCCTCTGTTTTACTGACTAACAATACTTGCAAACAATAACCCCAGCAAATAGCAAATATCAATATACATATATATGCGGGCCGACAAGGTCACCGCTGCGGTAGAACCACCCAACAAACAAATCATACATACGTAGTCATACCACACGCAATATCCCACACCCACATGTATCTACAGACCTCTAAACATACGAACTGAATCATGGGATTGGACAGGGCCCCGTCATACCCTCGAATATACATAAATGCGAAATACAGAAAATAATCGTACATGTATATACTCAAAAATCTGCTCCTGAAGCAAAGGGAGCACTTCAACAGTGGATAGAGATCTTAAGAAGATGGCTCTCTAACCTGTGTGTCGGTACCTGCAGGCATGAAACGCAGCCCCCTCCCTGAAGGAAAGGGGTCAGTATGAAATACGTATCAAATATGTAAATCAAAAAGTACGAAATATAAGTGAGAGTAATATTTTGAATGAAAATATATATGAGTCAAACCTGTATGAAAATATCAAAATAATTCTTTATTTAAAATATCAAAATAATGCATACAGGACCGGAACGATGGCGACCTCCAAACTCGCGCCATACCACAACATAACACCAGAAGTTTCAAATCCCCAAAATCTCCAACACAAGTCCCAACTATAGTATAAGTGAGCCGAGGCGATGGTGCCACACACTCACGTCATAGGGTAGGTGAGCATATTAAAGGTGAGCCGAGGTGACGGTGCCACGCAATCATGTATCATAATGTGCAAAGATCATTTTGCCCGTTATATAAGTGAGCCGAGGCAAAGGGGCCAAGCACTCACGTGAGCCAGGGCGAAGGGGCCCAACACCCACATGTCATGATGCTAACATATCCCAAGCCTAGCTCCTTATGTCTCCGAATTAAGCAAAGCCGGCCCATGAGCAAACCGACCCGCTGTATCTAATCTACTTTGGAATATATATACATACATATATATAGTTATACATAAGCACGATAATAACCAGCCCGGAAACCGGTGAGCGAAACCAAAATGGCACGAGTCATGCGGATCACATGCATAGAAACTAGTTCCAAAAACTTAGTAATATGCAAAATGTTCATTTTTGAAATCAAAAAGTTATTCGTTTATGAAATTTTG